>JAAGVU020000039.1:9907144-9921765 GCA_011763525.2 Mormyrus iriodes
GTGTGTGTGTGTGTGTGTGTGTAGTAACAGGATATGACAGTGCACTGCTCAAGCTTGATTTCAAAACCTGCCCAGCTGCGTATCAGTTCTGGCCCTGCGGCCCACAGAGGCACAGCAGCCCTTTCTGGCTGCTGCCACCTTCAATCTGACTGCCACATCACAAGGGGCACCCCCCCCCCCTCCGCAGCATGGGCGAGCGAGCACCTAGAGACAGTGAGAGACAAATGGGAGTTTCACCAAGAGCTGGCCCCTCTGGTTTTTCAGGCTGGATTAGACACAACACCTTCAGGGTTGGTGAACATGGACATTTTTATCTTAAACTATACCTGACAAATTCCACTGCACATCCCACAGGCGATGAGCAGACTGGGCTAGAAATATTGGTCCTTCTGAAAGCTTAGCGCAGGGGTATCAAGCTTCATAGCAGCAGAAATACATCTAAACCTGACAGCGGCTCGTACACCAAGCCTTATTCCAGCCCGGTCCAGCAGCCCACAGCAGCTAACAGCAGTCGGACCAGAACTGGAATCCCCAGAATATTTAGCCCAAGACTTCAGCATTTCCCGGAGTAATGATAAACAGATGGAGGAGCTTTTCTGCTGAAACTCAGATTTCATCCGGGACGAGGGCTCACTGAGGGCCAAGCACGTGTCAGCCTTGGTGAATGTTCCCACGAAACATGCCTGCCCCTTCGGAAAAGGGGGTGGATGACGCTACATGGCAGCTTCGATCTGGGACGGCCGCAATGAGGCGTAAGTAGAGCGAGAGCATGCTGCCGGGGAGCCAGGCGAAACAGGCACCGCAGGGAGGCTAATTTCCGAAATCAGGAGGAAACCAGGTGCAGTGAAAAGAAGAGAGTAATTACCCCCGACAACCCTCTGGGGCAGCTCTGAGCCTGACAGATACACAGTGCAAGCACACTTAAAGGCGTCCTCATTCTCACCCCTGTGTAGCAGCACACCTGTTAGACCTGAGAATTAGCAAGCTTCAGCACCCCCTTCTCAGGTCCTGGCTGTGTCCACCCTACCGCCCATCTGCATAGCCCCCCTCCCCAGCCAGTAAGCTATAAATACACAGTGAGGGAGGGGGCAGACACAGTGGTATGAGACTGCAGGCGCACACACGCCCAAAGCACAGCATCATGACCGCCTGAACTGCAGGAGGCTCTGATCTCTGGCAGGAAGATGCACCCCATTAGCAGGGAGGAAGGGATGAACCATTAATTCTACTGGGGGAGGGGTATCATAGAATGGTCAGCAGGTGGTGTTGGGGAAAATCCCCAATGAAGCCTGTCACCCTTTCTGCATTACTTCCGTGCTTAAAGGTGCATTGCATTGCACCTTTAAGTACAACGCTCAAGGTCATGCAACACCCTGGGATGAGGACCGGGGAACCCGCGGTTTCAGAACTGGTTTTTCCCACCATGCTACCCGCTGCCGTGGCTTTCCCAGACACGTGAATCAGTCCTCGCTCATCCATCCAGCAAGGAAACCCCGCCGGGCTGGCTTAGAGCAGTCCCAGAAAGGCCGTGAACCCTGGGGCTGTGGAGACCACAAAGAGGCCACAGACTGCAATCCTCTCCGGGGGGGACGCCAAAGCCTCGTTCCCCAGCAGCTGCTGGATTTCCGGCCATTCTGCCAGCATTCGAAACACCTGCAACGGGACGCCACTACCAACCCACCACTAAGTACAGCCACTGTGACACATAGACCTGTCGCAGTGTTTAATTTACCTCCCTATTACAAAGTATGCATTTAAAACAACAGGCCTATTCAGTGGATCATCTACAGCCTCAATAAAAAGATTTAGCAATTTTCATCAAACAGAGTCAACGCAGAGATCTAAACCTTCAACAGCACCTCACGAGTGACCAGCCTGAAGCACTCCGCTGGCGGGAAAGCTATTAGGGTGTAACTGCAAAACACAAAAACATTTCCCAGAAGGCCACGGAATGCCCGCGCAACAGCCACAGGGGATGAAACACGAAGGAAAAATCACAGCGCCTGCATGGAAGATGGGAACAGAGGCGACAAGGGAGGGGGTGAGAGGCCACCCTCATCGATCCCATACCACCTACACGGTCCACATGGCTGTCATTCTGCTTGAGTCGCGTGTGTTTTCAAAGTGATCTGCAGCGCACATAGACTCCCTTAACCCACCCGAAAAAAAACCCAGAAGCAATACCTCTGCCGCCAGTGCGCACACACACACAGGGGTAGTGGGGCAGCTGGAGAACAACGACTATCAGCTGAGAGATTCCTGTCTGCTTACTCACAACACATGCGCGCGCAGACACCCAGATGCAAATACAGAAACACACAAGAGGGTCACATTCATACATTCATTAACAAATGGAAAGCCCTTGGCTGCAGGGCCAAGGCTCACATGTCCCCACTGAGATACCTAGGCAGGCGGGTCCATCCTAATGGCACAGGATGTGACAGCAAGCTCTGGGCTGAGAGCTGGCCCTTTCTAACATTACCTTCCCATCCTACCTGAAAATAACACACCTCCAATACCGCAGCTGGTCTGCCAAGCATCCGTATCTATCCGGTGAAACATGAATGCTTTTTTTAACACGATGTGTTAAACTTTAATGAAGGATTTCAGGGTAAGCACTTTTCTCAGAGGTAGGAAAGCAGGGTCATGATACTGAACCAGCGTGGCTCTGGTTACAGGTTATGAACCGACCCGAACACTGGATATAGTCAATTTTAAAACACACCGGGTGATGGGTTTCTAAACAGTCCTTTAAGTGACTTTCCTGCATCCCATTTAGGGGTTTTTAAACAAAACAATTCATGGGAATTCTAACTATCAGCCTACAATTAAGTAACAGGAATCAAAGTGTTCTCTGTTCATTGCTCAGCTGCCTTGCTTGAGATCACAGACAATGCCAATATTTCTGCACTATAGAATATAAACTCTGGATTCGGGAAATCATTGTCTGCTTGTAAACAAGCCGAACACAACCCCAGCTCAGCACGCGAGTGCTAGCAGAACTTTGTTAGCCAACATCACACACTACCCCACAAACCAAACATGCCTCCTGGTAACACCAATTCCTTATGTATCCCAGTTAAAGTCCTGTAATACCACCGCTAGCTAAATGTTCTTTTACATATAGGTGCTTAAGAGCGTCTATGGGGCCGATGAATATTTAACAACACCGTGTGAGAAAATGACCGCAAGGCGAAGGACTTTCACTCAGCCAAGTGGTCTCCAGGTGCACAGTGTGTGCTCGAAATGCCGCCAACCCCAGGCAGAATGTGGACGCAACCCACACCTACGGAAACCAGCATGGCACGTGAGCACAACCCAATCCTGCTCCGCCAGGTCCACGTCAGCAAACTGCCAAACACCAGAAGCACGAAAGTATTTTGTCAACACTCTCCCTTAACAATGATTATAAAGATCAACGATTCTTTCCAGATAGAGCTACCATCTGCTTGCTTAAACAAGCTAGGAGCAGACCAAGGGGAGCATCAGAGCCAGTCACTTTCACATTTCGAATTAAACACAATGATCTTACACAATTCTGGTGCACATTCCAGCCACTCTGCTTTTCCCAGCATTTATACCAATGGATGACCTGCAAAAAACACCCACATCACATTCAGCCCAACATGACTTTGACCATGACCCCAAGCTTTCCTGTTTAGTCATATTAAAATACTATATAAATATTCAAAATGCTTTCTAACATGTAGCAAACTCCAAAAGATTTATCTTTACGTTAAGGTATTGTGTGACCAAAAAATTCCCTTAAGGGTGCAATAATACATTCACTTATTTGGCAGATTATACAATATTAACATCAATTCAAAGGAAAATCTAGACATACACTTTGGAAAGTTTCCCAAAGTGTAAAGGCTATGCATTTATGTTGCTTTTTTAAATTAAATGTTCTGAGAATTCCCATTCACCACTACTTTAGATCCCATGTAGTCTGTAGTGACACAGTCCTTTGCAAAGTTTTCAGAAATTCACTAAAACACATCAACAGTGAGACCAGGCTAGTTGCTGTTTACCCCATATATAATCTAGACATTTCACATTTCCCATGGCGTATAGAAGCATACTTCCGTGCCGAAAATAAACCCTTAACTTACACGTTAGGCATGTTTTGGATTTCATCTTCAAATTCCAGTTAACTCGAAGATTTAAAAACTGGGATTCCCTTTAGCAAAAGAAAAAAACAAAAGTAAAAAGCCAACCCACAGCATAGAACCTGAGCATGAGATCAAAAACAACGCTGGGCTCTTTCCTCTAGGAAAGCAGATAACCATTAGCCTTGCATGTGGTCTAACCCATACGTTTACTAGCTGGGTAGCAGTTTCCTGTACTCTGGGAGGACGTGTGGCCAGTGGCCGTCAATCAGCTACATTTACTAGCTGGTTAGTCGTCTCCCCGCGGCGCAGTAACCGCTCATCGTCTTCTCGGCGCTTCCTCCCGGCCGAAGCTTCGGCTCACGCCGGCTGGGGAGAGAGACTGTCCGTGTCTGTCCGCGAACATAACGGAAACATGATAACTGTGCAGACACCACCGTGGGGAATGAAGCGGATTACACGGAGGTCACTCGGAAACCTTAGATAACGCGTAACTCGCTAGACTAAGCGGTAAGAAGCATCCCCAAGCCAAAGGTGCCGCCGCTATTTTAATCGAAATTTAAAGGCTCCTAACTACACACGAAAAGAGTCAAAGTGCTTCACGTCGTTCATGAAGCGTGTAAACAGTACAAGATGCACACTAACCAACTAAATTCTTCAGGCGATCAGCTGCCTGTTCTGACTCCCTATAGCATAATCGGCCAGATAAAAAGCCCTTAATCCAGCGGCGATCCGGCGAAAAGACGGCGCCTCCATGCTTAAGCGTTAGCTTCGCCTTTAGCCCGCTTTGTTAAGCGCCGAGGGAAGGCGAGCCGGGGCTCGGGCGCGCTAGCCGGAGATAAACAACATCGAGCCATTTTAAAAACCACTAAGGACACAAAACCCAGCCCGGCGAGCCGGATAGGGGAGACATGGACGGGCAGAGGCGAGCTGATGGCGGCGCGGGTATCCGACAGCTCAGCCGGACACCCGCACGTCCGGGAGCCCGGACATCCGAGCGATCGGACGGCCGAATGAGCGAACAGGGGCTCGGCCGTGCGGCGGAGCAGCTGGACACCCGCTGACCCTCAATGTCGACATTATAGCTACGGGTGTCAGCGAGTCGGCGGAGCTGACACAGCCGGCAGTGATACCACACCTTCACCGGGTCCTTAGTACGCTAATCGCACCGTGCAGCCCCCGCACCTTAATAAGAAAAGCGATGCATAGAAGAAGGTGAAGAAGAAGCCACCGTCATTCACCACGGGTGCCTTGCAATAGCTTACTCGCTAGCCTATTCCCGAAACACACTCCTTACTTACCCGGTATGTCGATCTGCAAAAAAGCGCAGGAAAAAAAGGAAAAATCCCAAACAGGCTAATGTTCCGACAAGGAGGAGAAACGGCGTGCTTTATGCTTCCTTATGCAAACTGACCACTTTCATGCTCGATCGGCGCATTTCTCTAGCACATCGCCCTGTTTTGCACTGACGTGCTTTTACTGTCGCTGGCTAAGCGCACCTATCCCGTGTACACGGCCAGATCCGCATTGTCGGAGGAAGAGCGACCGCGGCGAGCGCCGCCGCGCCGGTGCATTGTGGGTACGTGTGGCGCTCGGCTTCGGGGAGACAGCTTCACCTTGTGGCCTCGCTCAGTGAAAGTTGTGTTATCTGATCCCTTCGGAGCCTAGTCGGTGCCCATTAACCCAATTTAACCCAACATTCCGCACAGATGACTTGTCAATGTGTTGTACCCCGACGCCCTTAACTGCACGGTGTTTTAAAGCGCCATAGTATAATAATCAAAGATGGCCGTATTAATGTAAATACAGAATTAAATGGTGGGAAATTGATTGAAAGCACGCGTCGTTACACTACACACTAGTAAATTAAATTCCTCTTAAAGGTAGCACTGATAGCGTTGATTAATTTAAGATGCATGATTTCATACATTTCAACAGCGGGGTTTGGATTATGGCGCTGTTTCATGCCATAACGTACAGAGGCTTTACCTTTAAGACAAGGCGGATTAGCCTGCATCTGAATGATGGCAAGTCTACTGAAATGTCAAACAAATTTCATCTAGACCAAGGCTCTTATCTGGAGGCTCCCCAAAAACATTGGAGGTGGGGGATCTATTGTCCATAGAACTTCATTTGATTGCATGTTTTACAGTTACTTTTTTATTTTTCTTGATTTTCCAAATCTGTGTTTGTGTTTTGCAGGTTTCTGCAGAGTCCCTGCTTTCATTGATCAGTCCAAAGACATGCAGAAAATTTAAAAAATAGAAATTTGTTATCTAGAAATAGAAAATTTGCTGAAAATGTGTGTCATGTGATAGCCTCACATTGCACCCAGGGTGTCCCCTGCTTTGTGCCTAATTATGCTATTTAGGATAGACTCCAGGCCCCCCTGTGACCCAGCACTGTGTAAGTGGTTGGAAGATGAATTTCACATTATCATAATTTATACAGCACCTCGAAAAATAATAGAATATGTCACTTGTGAAACACC
The DNA here is from genome assembly GCA_011763525.2 of Mormyrus iriodes. Lineage (NCBI taxonomy): Eukaryota > Metazoa > Chordata > Actinopteri > Osteoglossiformes > Mormyridae > Mormyrus > Mormyrus iriodes. The sequence continues at coordinate 9,913,745 of JAAGVU020000039.1, forward strand.
TGTGGTGAATGATGTCTCATCGTCGTACAGGTCTCACGGCAAATTGCAAAGCATAACCAATGTTTCTGAAGGTCTCAACTAGCACAATACAATTTATCAATAGGCAATTTTCTGAAATGTGTAGAGATTTGATCGTGCAATGACTCCTGCTGTGGAAAAAACTAAATTTAATTTATCCGAGGGCCATATCACATCATAAGCGGAAAGCGTGACAGGATAATCTGGCATGTGGATATGGTGATCTGCAGCTGCAGTCCGAAGTTAGACGTCTCATCCATGTAGAAATGCAGTGCGCGTAGTTCTGAGGGACATGCCCGTCACCTTGTGGTCAGGTGGTTTGTTTTCTTTATATTGTAAATCAATTGTGGTAGGGTTAAAAAACCGTTCAGTGGGGTCCCTCCAGAGAGCTCTTGGATTAGTATAAAATACCACAAAACATTGGGGAGGAGCTTTCTGGGTATGTAATAATGGTGAAATATGCACACACCTGTACTAGTAGCTGCAAATTTATATAATGTGGCAATTCTTCTGTTCTGTTGTTATCTTGATCTTACTTATTAAGATAAATGTGTATATGTGTGAGCTGTGATAAATGTATAAAACTGACAGGTATGGTAGTTTTGGTATACAGATTGGACTGCTAATAGTAAAGCGCAACTAATTTCTGTGATCTTTGCATCATAACAATTCAAATCTGATTGGTTATCGTTATTTGCCAGGTCGAGTCTCATTGGTCCATCAATTATGAATTCGATAATTGCTGATTACGTTGATGCTTTTCCACATTATTCTTTTCGTTCACTTAGCTCCCACTTTTTTCTAGGATTGCTTACATAAATCACTAGTGTTGTCTAATTAAAACATAACAGTTGGTGTTTAATTTCTACAATACCCCCATGAGACAATTCAGTTTCACATGACCTGTTTATTCATCTATTTTATGGCACTTTCTATGATCATACAGTAATTATCATGTCAGTAAAAATGGGCATTTAATAATTAAAATTTCCTTACCGATAAATCCCAATGAAAAGATTTTGTATAAAAAGCACACATCTGAATTAAGAGGCATCCCTCTGGTGTCTAGCATTGTCGTCATTTGTCCACTTTTGCATTGGCCCACCAACCTCAGTTTATGGCGACACCTATGACATCTGATACAAAGTGTTCATCGCCTGGATAACTGGGATCCAGATGCTTGAATTGAATTACGTTGTAGCTCCTGAAGCAGAAAAGGGAGCAGGAATTAAGAAACTACTGGGTTGAGTAGATCTCAGACTAATTGTGGCCAAATCCCTGGAGGACTAAGGTAAAAAAATAAATTTTTTACATAGCAATGAGACTGAATAGGCTTTAAAATTATTTACAAGAACTGTCCTGAACATGTACCAGCAAAAATATGTGCTGTTACTCTCAGACAGTGAGAACCTCATGAAATTCTTAAAGACCCACATGAAATTCAGTATATGCTGAATTCTCATACCTTCAGGATAATGAATTCTTTTACCTTCAATATAATGGCCTATATAAACCATGGAACCTCTCAGTTAAACACAAAGCCTACCAATCCAGGATTCAATTCAGAATTGGAGCATAGTAATTTATTAAATTGGGCATAATCCCTTTCATCTTCCAATTGCTTATCCAGCATAGGGTCACAGTGAACTACAAATTACCTACAATCAATTGCAATGTAGCCATAAAAAACGAATATAAAATTCCACATTCTATGACTTTGTGCTACTGAAAAGGAGACCCAATTTCTCCAGCAGATGGAGATGTTTACCTGTGTGAAAAGCTCAGTTCTGATACTGGGTTTCTCCTGTATGGTCTTGTCCACTTAATATAGGAGCAAAATTACATATAATGACAATTGCTGTAATGAAGTAAATGAGGGTCTAGATTAACAAAAAAACAGGACAGTTTGTAAATAGATCAAACAAGACCATGGGCACACTTCCATTCTGTTATTCCTCTGCCCAGTTTCTGCTATCTAAAGCAGGCTGCAGGATCCTGACTGGGTATAATATAAGCCCACTTAACAGTAAGGCTAATTAACATTCCCACAGCTTAATCCAGATAATTATGTAAACAAATATCTAGATAAAATCTAGTTGAGTACAAAAATATCTAGAAAAATCCTTGTGTGTACATCCAGTTCTTCTTCGCAGTGCATTTTCCTGCTCAGGGGCGTTACTAGCACATATACAAAATCATTCGGTCTTTATTTCTTGTCATTCCAGTGTTGGTGCCAGATCAAATCTGATGGGCGAGGCATGTTGTGGTCGGGGTGGTGAAACTTATACAAGTCGGGGAAGTATGTGATCCGTAGCCACGCCCCTGGGAGACACCAGTTTACTGGTTGTAGCTTTTTTAAACAAGATTAAAGTAAAATAAAAGATGGTGTCCTAGGTGGGTGGCATTTGGGGTGGGGGAGGGGATGAGGTGTGAATTCCCCCCCACAATGCTGGCCCTGTGTTATCCTCTTTTATCAAATTAAATGTGGTCTGAAATGGATTTGTAATCATGTAAATAAACTCTCTTCAAAATCATGAATATTTCATGTGATCTTTAATGTTCAAGTGCACATATAAATCCATTCATCTTTCAATCACCTGTCTAGTACAGGCTTGTGGGGGTGGATCTTATCCCAGGGAACAGAATGTACAAGGCAGGGCTACTCCTGGGCAAGGAAGCCGGTCCATCGTGGGGCACACTCTGAACCTAACACTACGGGCAACTGCATGGAACTGGAAGTGGGATTCAAAGGCCCAGCCTTGGAGGCGTGTTAATATGCAGGAATAATACAGCCCTGAAGGTTATTAGCCTGAACTGTTTTTGGGAAAGAATGTGCGTGAGTCTGTCAGAAGGACGTCTAATTGCACACAGCCAGGCCCTGGGTGTGTGTGGCTCTCATGTCCTTCCTCATATTTCTGCACCTGCCTCTATGTCTCTCATCCACACGTGACTTTGCCACTAACTTCAATCCACAGCTTCTAGACGGAATTAAGCCTCTTGCTTTCTCTTGAACCATGAGAGCCTCTTATAACACTTACATTGATTTATTTAACAAACACTTTTTCAAAGCGACATGAGGAACCCTCTGTGTCAAGGAGCATCCAGCACCCCAGGAGCATTTGGGGTTAAGGCCTGTTTTGCTATTAAAGGATGGTGATATGGCTACTCTGCTACATATGGGATTTGAACCAAAGACCCTCCAGACATGAGCGCAGATCCTTAATGTTTTGGTTTTATTTATGCAGCCAAAACGAAGAACATGCTCAACGAGTAGATTTGAAAGTTAATTTCTCAAAACGTGTTTAGAGTACGATTTTGTTTCACATTTCCAGAATCTTTTTTTAAATTTGTTTGGCTTGTTTATTATTGTTGTCTCTAATTCATTTGCACAGTCAAATGCATTTCATTTGCTTAATATATTAAAATAGAATTGGTATCTTACCTAGGCTATACCCCAGCCCCCAAAACCTCCCCCTGATCCTGACCAGACTGGTAGAAGATGGATTTGTGGATTAAAATTGTAATTGACCTCTGTTATAAAGTTCTCCAAACATCTCTATCGTCTACCTAATCATGTTTGTTGAAGAATATGTGAATAATTTACATGTAGGACATCAGAATTATTTCACGTAGGTTTACATTCTCTGTGTGTATAAGGATCTGGTCAGTCTTCCATGGTGCAAACACAGAGTGGTGATTTCAACCCCGTTCTAGTTTTTGTATTATACTTCCACATGTTGGGTTAATGTACAACAGATTGCTTGACAATGGGTTCAATTTTAATCGGCACCTTTAATCTAGACACCTGGGTTCTCTAGCTCCCAAGGTGGGACATTAATCAGGACAGAGTTCAGACACAGTGGGAGCCGGGACTCCTTAGATCTCCCGGGGTAACCAACGCATAAAATCCCGGCGTTTCCTTGCTTCCGTTTTCAGTTTGTGGTGCTCCATAATTCAGCTGCAGTAGTAGCACTCGCTCACTGAAGAGTGTCATCTTTATCTCCTGGGATTTGTTGCAGGCTGAAGAGCTGATTTCTGACTCGGACCAGATGCGACCGGATGCACATTTGAGGCTAATCCAATTAGCTTCAGACTGCAAGAGACCTAAGTCTTTTAGTCTGGCTCACTTGGCTTCACACACCAGTAGCGTGGCAGAGAGTTGATTCCAGAAACAATCAGACAAGTATTTTTTCCCTCTTGTGATGGGCCTCACAAACTGGACATATGAGTGAATGGAGTTTCATTGTGGGAGGAATGTGGTCCACTATGTCTTCTAGTTAAATCTTATTAAGCGGGATTTCCAAAGAACAATCGATAGAACGGCACCTTTAAACACATGCAGAGGAGTTAAATGTGTCTCTCTGTTGTTAATTTAACTTCCATGGCCAGCTCAATGAAGATCAATTATTCTGTACTCTGAAAGCCCATCTGTGCACCTCAGCCTTTCATACTTAATGGGTTGATTCCATCCAAAGCCCCTGCCATATGTTGTATGCGTGTTCGTAGGTATATTTGAAGGGGGAGGTATGTGTTAAGGAAGGCAATCAACCTAGCTGAGCTCATGGTCTTTGGTTAGGAATTAGCCAGCAGTTCACTGATTAAAACTAAATCCAGATACTTATGAAAAGGTAATCGTGAGAAAATGAAAATCAGAAAAAGAAAAAAACTGGGTGATATTAGAGAAGCTTAGTTGCCAGAGCTATGTGCACACAAAGATGACCAAGGAAACAGATTAGGCTGAAGGTCAAAGGTCAGAGGTACCTACTGACACTAAAACTGAGATAATTGAGAAAAAAATTGATTGGATAAAAAAAAACAATAACTACATTTCTGTTGCTCCCCATAACCCTGACCAGAATGAGTAGTTAGAAGATAGACGGATGGTTGGATGGATTTTTGTTTGGGTCTCCACCCTAGCTCCTGGTGTGTCTCCCTATGGATGGTATCAACAAGCCATCCTAATAAAGGACACAGAATGACAGCCCTATTGTCAGTTATTATACACAGCATATAATTTTTAAGCAAAGATGTTTAACACCGATTTTAAGAGAAATCCCCACTGGTATTGCTCATAATATTCTAGGTTAAATTTAAATTCTTGGTATCACATATCTATCACATAACATTTATCACGTTATATTCACTCACTGCTGTTGAACATTGATCTGAAAGGTATTTCAATGTCTCTGTTATTGTTCTCATTTAAATTCTGAACTACATGAATAAATGTCCACATTCATGATATTCTTGAAAGATGAATTATATATGTACAATATTATACAGTTCTGAATGGTGTGTAAAATGTATCTAAAGTAATAATTCTTTCTTAACACACAAGGCCCAGATGCAGCCAAGTAACTAGAGGAGGTGGGACCAAGACATCTGATTGGATGCTTGGACCCACCTCCCCTATAATCTGATTGGTTAACTCCCTGGATGGTTCCCACATGGTTAAGCTCCATGAAACTACTCAATGGCACAAACATCTTTATACTTAATAGCTGATTAAAAGCCAACCTGGTCAAGACTTAAGTAAAACTGACTTAAAGAAAATTTCCAAAAATAAAATACAAAACGATAACATTGATTCTGTTTGGATCCAGACACTTAAATACAGAATGATGTATAACTGCATGCATAAGTAGATGTCATTATTTTCATTCTCAACATTGTCAATGCACCAGAATTATGGAATATAGGTACTTTGTACATTTATTTGAAAAGATGTGATCATCTATAATATATTAATCATGCACTAGCTCTTTGAAATATCATAAAATTACTGGTTAGCGCTCTCATTGCGAACGTTTTTTGCAGACTTTGATATCATGCTACTCCTGCTGAAAACATAATACCGCTATTGTCATGAACAAAACAAAATTTAAAAAGTAGTAAAGAGTGAACATAAAAGAAAACATGAACACAAAGAAAGCATGAATATAAAGAAAGGCACATGCCTCTAGAGAAAGCCAAACTACACACAGCAGCCGAATTTCCCGTCACACTGGCTCAGTGCATCTTCCTGGCAGATGTGCTCATGCTGCCTCAGGTTGCTTCACATGAGGCCTTTCATAAATTCTCCCCAGGATCTGAGATGCTGATTGGGCCACTCCGCTGCACCTTTCTTCTGACGCTTCAGATTATCGACCGGCTGAAAGGTGACTATCCACCCCAATGCACGACACCAAATTCTTTGCTCATCTTTCAAACCCAACAAGCTTTCCATTTCTTTCTGAAGACCATGTTGATCTGGTGATGCACTGTTGGGGCTCCACCTGGCATTTAGATCAAAACGATTCAATTTAGGCTTCCCTGCCCCTGCCATCTTTCATCTGACATTACGATTTCCCAAACATGACTTCATTCAGGCTTTGGGATAATTGTTTTCCTTAGTCTTATCTTTGAGAAACCGCTTCTTTCTGGGCACCTTGCCATACAGAATAGTTTTACGGCAGCTTCTGATGTTTCTGACTGATGCACATTTCCTGCAATCTTTGGTGCTCTTCTAAAGTTGCCACATGATGGCATCTCACCAGCTTCTTCCATACCCATTGACTCTGTCTGAAAGGGTGAGCTGAGCTGGGTAATTGTACACTGCACCTCCTCTTTCATCATGACTGATAAATGATACTGTGCTCACAGAAATATTTGTAATTTACACCTGTACATATGGCCCAATGTCTATTTACAGCTTGTTTATGATCTGTGCTTTTTCAGTAACTCCCTTTAAAAGCTTTTTGGGGTATATTAATCTCTACCAGTAATAATATCAAGAAGAGTCCTCACACAGGTCACGATTTTTTCTCCTCAAAATCCCAAGAAACCATATATAGCTATTGTTTGGTGTATGATTCTAATTTTTATAGAACAGATTCTTGAAAACACCCATTAGATTTATTTATTTAGCAGATTCCGTTATCCAAAGCAACATAAAATATTGCTCGCAGGTGTTTTGCTTACACAAAAATGCTCTGAGGGCACAACGGAAAATGATTGGTTCAGAGAAATAACCAATCAGATTGTAGAGGAGGTGGGTCCAAGCAACTAGAGGAGATGGGACCAAGACATCTGATTGGATAGTCCCACCTCCTCTAGTTTTTTGAACCCACCTCCTCATCAATCTGATTGGTTATCTCTCTGAACCAATCATTTTCCGTTGTGCCCTCAGAACATTTTTGTGTAAGTAAAACTCCCATGAGCTAAAATATTGGAGATGGTACATCAATAACAAACAGCGCCTACTTCAACTGTTATACCTACAATTAAGGAAGCTGTGCTGATCGTCTTAGGGCCAGCACAAAGAGAACACCGAATGACATTTAAACAAACAGTAAGTGTGAGAGTGGGTTTGTTTTATTAAGATATACAGGTGCTTCTCAACTAGGGTGACCAGATAATTCATGTCAGGGAGGCCATTTTGAGCTAGGACAGGATTTTTAAGCTACCATTTCATACCAAGTTGACTACTAAATGTGCCATCACACCATGGTAAAGTGGGTATACCATAAGCTGAACCATCGTAATACAAAGAGCATCTGTATAAACAAAACATGGTGGCCGGTCATGGGGCAGAGGTTTCCAACACAAAATAGACACAGGGCAGGGTGAGTCCAACACAAATGACTTTTACGATAAACAAATGGGGAACCACCGATTAACACAGCAAATCCAACAGCCCCACTGCTCAAAGGACAGTATAGGGGAGGGCAGACCTTCTGCTCCCACAATCCCTTTCTAAGAGGCACCCAGCTGACCTTATTTAAATCCCAACTAGGCCTGTAGCCTAATCAGGCTCAGATGGGTTTCATTAGTTGATGTGCTTGTTGTGCAGGGGCTGCTGACCGTATGGACAGAGCTACAACTGATTCGGTAATCCTGGCTATTATCTGCCGCTCTGCTGCTCCTGCTGCTTCACGGTATGGGTAATATCCATCCATCCATCCATCCATCCATCCATCCATCCATCTTCCAACTGCTTCACCTTGATTTTTTAAACCATTTGT
>JAAGVU020000039.1:9932044-9944655 GCA_011763525.2 Mormyrus iriodes
AAGATTCAGCACGTCCTCGTTATTTTGTTTGGCAGATGCCTTGGACACCCCTGGGTCCAAACCTTGGCTAATTTGTAACACTGTAAAAACTGTGGTGAGGGCTGGGTGTGGGCGGGGCAGTGTATTGGTCAATAACACGCATCGCTCTGGAAAGCATGTGTCGGTAAAAGGGGCCTGGCAAGTGTGAGAAGGCGAGCTAGAGATGGAGTCCCTGTCTTCTCACCCCGGAGGGGATCAACAGCAGGAGCCATTTTCACATTAATCGCACGGCTGAAGCCCTTTCCTCTCGGCATCCGTGCTACCCCTGTGGGACAAGTCTGTTTAGGGCTTTTATCTCTTTCTGAGCTCTTTATTTGGACCTGGGGTCTACTTGTCCTTGTTGATCACTTTTACCGAGGGCTCTGTCACCAGCATTATTCCTTGAGAAAAGTGTGAGGACACTTTTAACCTAGAATTGAGGAGAAGTGCTCACTTAAAGTATGTCCAGCGAGCTTAAGGATAATGATGTCCATCCAACCATTTGTGCTGGTCAGGGTTAAAGGAACCCAGCAGGAGGCGCAACAGGTGGGATTCCAGTCCATCACATGCATAACTGTGCACTAGAGCAGGGGTAGGTATCCCTGACGCTGGTGGACATAACACCTGCTGGAAACCGACAGTCTGGGATCAGGGTTAGTCTAAGAGGAAACTTAGAGCAGGGGTGGGCAATCTGAGCCAAAAAGACTCTGTGTACATGCAGGTTTTTGGAATAGCCTGTTGGTCAGCTGCTCAAACCCAGGTGTTAAGGCTCCCCAACCAATCAGTCCTCTAACTGGGAAGCTGCAGCATAAACCAATGTACACACGGTCCTTTCTGGATAAGATTGACTCAAGAGTCAAACCCCGAACACTGGAGATATGAAGCAGCAGTACAACCTGCTGAGCCACCATGTGCCCTCGGGGTACTGAGGTGCTGATTCCTGTGGTTCCCTTAAACCCTGCTGTTAAGTCTCCTGCTCATTCTTGACACTGAAAGCTAACAGGAACATTGGAAGGCCAAATTCACCCTGCAGATCTGCTTTCTGTCATTACCTGCTCTGGGAGCTCTGGGTTCACCTACATTTAAAAAGGGCATTGTGAAAGGTACTCCATTGTAACTAGGGCCGTGATAGCAGGTGCCCGGCATTGTCTGCATGCTCTGGATGCATCAGCAGAACTGGGTCTTTGACGCAGCTATGCTGACTGCAGAAAATGGAGGGGTGGCCTGCCCAGGACCGAGGTAATTAAATACTGCAGAAGGGCTGGAAAATGCCAGTTTATGAGGAGAGCTCACCCCTTCCCATCATTCCACACTCACTTCTGTCTCTTTCTTGCTTATGTCGATCAAAATCAGTAAACTTGTCAGCAGACCTGCCACCCCACTTCCCCAACACATCCACAGAGCCTAATTTATCCACACAGTGTCACAGACAACCACCGCATGCACTTCTGACTGAGGCGTGGTCGGTTCCAACAGATGCAAGAGCACCCCAGTGATACGTTACCTGCTTCTGTGTTCCTATATTATTATTTATCTATTAAATGGCTTTAACAGGTGGTGCAGTGGTTAGCACTGTTGCCTCACACCTCTGGGACCAGGGTTCCAGTCTCCACCATGGCTCCATGTGTGTGGAGTTTGCATGCTCTCCCTGTGTTGTCGTGGGGTTTCCTCTGGGTATTCTGGTCTCCCCCCACAGTCCAAAAACATGCTGAGGTTAATTGGTGTTATTGAATTGTCCACAGGTGGGTCCGTGTGAGTGAATGGTGTGTGAGTGTGCATTGCAATGGGTTGGTGCCCCATCCTGGGTTGTTCCCTGCCTTGCACCCATTGGATCCATACGACGCCCCCCCAACCCTGAATAGGACAATCAGTTACAGAAAATGGATGAAAAAGAAGAGGGTGTTATCTTGAAGGGAAGCCTCTAGTCAAAGTGCTGAAGTGAAGGTTTAGCAATATATATACATACAGTGCCCATCCACTATTATTGGCACCCCTTGTAAAAATTTATATGAAGGGTTAGAAAAAAACCCTTTGCTGAAGTACCTTCATTTTTCACTCAAATGAGTGATGTTGTATTTTTACATCATTCGACTGTGATCATTTCTCATGAGTAAGATGATGCTATTATACTCAAAAAGAGAAAACTCTGACTTTTAATTGAAACAAGTTTATTCAAAGAAAAACAAATCCCTCATCAAGAAATAAATATTCTTAGCAAAAATACATGTGCCACGATTGTTGGCACCCCTGCATTTAATACTTTGTTCAACCTCCCTTTGCCAATATAACACAGAGTCTTCTCTTGTAACCTTTTATAAGGTTGGAGAATACAGAGCATGGCATCTGAGACCCTTCTTCTTTACATAATCTCTCCAGATCATCCGGGGTCCTAGGCCCTCCTCTGTGTACTCTCCTCTTCAGCCCACTCCACAGGTTCTCAATAGGGTTCAGGTTAGGGGACTGAGACGGCCATGGCAGAACCTTGATTTTGTGGTCAGTTAACCATTACAGGGTTGATTTGGACATGCGTTTCGGATCATTATCCTGCTGGAAATTCTAATGACGACCCAGTATTAGTTTCCTGACGGAGGCAGCCTAGGTTTTGATTTAAAAATCTCCTGATATTTCATGGAATACAGGATGCTTTAACAATGTTTCCAGGGCCTTTGGAGGAGAAATAGCCTCACAACATCACAGAACCTCCACTATATTTGACATTTGGGACAAGGTTCTTTTCATTATAAGCATCCTTTCATCAGACCATAAAACACAGTTCCAGTCAAAGTTGTAGTAACGTTTAACAAACTCCAGGCGCTTACGTTTGTGTATAACTGACAGAAAAGGATTTTTTCTGGCATACCTTCCAAATAATCTGTTGGTGTGGAGATACTGTCTGATGGTGGTTCTGGAGACCTGATAACCCCAGGATTTTACGCTTTCTTGCAATTCCCCAACAGTGATCCTTGGAGATACTTTTGCCTCCCTTACCATCCTTCTCACTGTACGTGGAGGTAAAATAAACTTGGGTCCTCTTCCAGGCAAGTTTATCACAGTTCCAGTTGATGACCACTTTTTTATTATTGCTGTAGAACTGTATAACTGTAGAAATGGGCATTTTCAGGTGAGCAGCTATTTTTTGATAACCACTCCCTGCGTTATGAAGGGCAACACACGTCTCCCTCATTTGGATTGAGTCTCTTTTTTTGCCATGATGTTGGTTGGCTGAGGGAATTTGGTTCTGTGAAGTTTCCTCGCTACTAAATATTCCACGGTCAACTGTTAGTAGTATTATAACAAAGTGGAATCAATTGGGAACAACAGCAACTTAGCCACGAAGTGGTAGGCCACAGAAAATCACAGAGTGGGGACAGCGAATGCTGAGGCGAACAGTGTGCAGAAGTCGATAGCTACAGACCTCCAAACTTTGTGTGGCCTTCAGATTAGCTCAAGAACAGTGCGTAGAGAGCTTCATGGAATGGGTTTCCATGGCCGAGCTGCCACATCCAAGCCTTACATCGCCAAGTGCAATGCAAAGAGTTGGATGAAGTGGTGTAAAGCACACCGCCACTGGACTCTAGAGCAGTAGAGTTGTATTCTCTGGAGTGACAAATGCTTCTCTGTCTGGCAATCCAATGGGTGAGTCTGGGTTTGGCGGTTGCCAGGAGAACGGTACTTGTCTGACTGCATTGAGCCAAATGTAAAGCTTGGTGGAAGGGGGGGATTATGGTGTGGGGTTGTTTTTCAGGGGTTGGGCTTGGCCCCTTAGTTCCAGTGAACGGAATTCTTAATGCCTCTGCATACGAAGCCATTTTGGACAATTTCATGCTTCCAACTTTGTGGGAACAGTTTGGGGATAGCCCCTTCCTGTTCCAACATGACTGCGCACCAGTGCACAAAGCAAGGTCTATAAAGACACGGATGAGCGAGTTTGGTGTGGAGGAACTAGACTGGCCTGCACAGAGCCCTGACCTCAACCTGACAGAAAACCTTTGGGATGAATTAGAGCAGAGACTGCGAGCCAGCCCTTCTAGTCCAACATCAGTGCCTGACCTCAGAAATGCTCTCCTGGAAGAACGGTCAAAAATTACCATAAACACACACTCCTGAACCTTGTAGAAAGCCTTCCCAGAAGAGTTGAAGCTGTTACAGCGCGCAAAGGGTGGGCCAACTCCATATTAAAGCCTATGTATTAAGAACGGGATGTCATTAAAGTGCATGTGTGTGTAAAGGCAGGCGTCCCAATACTTTTGGCAATATAGTGTGTGTGTGTGTTTGTTTTGGGTCCCTGCAGAACCACAACAAAGCTCATTCTTCCTTCTTTGAGGGCTGTACACTAGCAACTGGGGGCTGGCGGATTTCCAGCCACCTCTGCGCTCAGTTAAAAGTGTGTATTATATATCAAGAAGAATCACTTTGTCCTCCACACGTCACCATTTCCCGCTCTCCGCGAGAGAGCCTCGTGCTCACTCAAGCGCTTACTGGAAGCAGGAAGCAACTGTCAGAATCCTTTCTGATTTTTCAGCAGGAAACATTTCCCGTTTGAGTCAGATGTGTGATATAAAAGTGACCGTAATACATTGCTCTGTCTAAGCTTGTACAGTTTGGTGGAAGGACAGCAAGAAAATCTGGGAAGGTGCCCTATATGCTGCACCTGTAGCGGAGGATTGTTTGAATGCCTCTTCAATGGTGCGCACACTACTGGTAATAATCTCAACCTAAAAGAAAGAAAATTACATTCCAAATTCGCTCCCCACTCGCACCCTGAAAGGGCAGACCCTTTGCAATCCCTGGCGATTGATTCAAAAATTGTCGCCACTATTGCTTACAGCCCATCTATTACTGTGGGATACGTCCAGACACAGAGACCTCATTAATCTCAATTGTACGTTCTACTTCAGTAGATCCCAGCGCTGGCCTTTTCTCCTGGCATCACAGCATATCACGTATTCAGCAAATAACAGTCCTTCCTCTGAAATTATTCAACACATAAAATATTGGGCTTCAGATGGGAGGTTTTCTGAAGGGAAGATTAAATATCACGCCGTAGCGCTGCTGGCTATGAAATTAGCATTGTGTTCATACGGGTGTCGGCTGCTTCCAAATAGCGCCATTGAAGCACAACTTCTTACGCAGTTAGTGGGCCAGGAAAGGTTTGTAAGGCCAGGTCTACCTTTGAAGGTTAATAATGCAGGTAATGTGCTGTCAGAGGTGACTCCAAGGTGAGGTCCAGCCGGCATACTTCCCAAAAGCAGGATGCTAACCCTTCTAGGCAAACCGCAGATGATCACATCGAAGCTTTGGACTGAGTTAGTATATCTAAGGCCCTGTGACGTTTCTATGCCTTCTATACACTCTTCTATGCAGTTAAGGTGGGTCAGTCTTCATTATACCATTAGGACGTATTTTTTTTTGAAGAAGAAAAGACAAGAGTATTTGTATCTGGCTGCTACCATAACCTGACAGCATCTTTTAAGGACAATAATCCTGTCTGCGGACTAAAAAGTGTAATTCATGAGACATTATCACAGTCGAATGATGTAAAAATACAAACACAGGTGAAAAAAACACTCCGTCAGTTACATGCGTGAATTCCCACAATGTTTTCAAGTCTTTCTCTCATCTATTAATATGTTATTGACTCTGGGGCAACATTCAAAGAGAGAAACTCAGGAATCCAGTCATTTTCCTTGTGTATCGGCCAGCTCTTGACTTGAATTGTACTAACCTGGGGGTTACATCAGATATACTTGTCTGTTTACATACTTGGATTGGAAAGATAGATGGGAGGGTACTCTGTGTGATTTTCTCAGCCAATCACGGTTATTCGAAAAAGTCCAATACATGTTTAATAAAGTCGCAACACCAATCTAGGCTAGAGGCATGTGGCCCTGCATGATAACAGGTCTGTATTCTCAGTCATGAAGCTACATCAGGCTCGTGAGCACTGGAGCCGATCAACGGAGATGCTCTTGCCGAGTTGTGTCATCACCCAGCTGGGAGCAGGACTTTCACATGGCAACGCGAGCAGTGCTGGGTGTGTCGACCCCCCCCCACAGAGACATCAAGCAGCTGCACGTTTCTGTTTTTCCAGCAGCTGGAGATACGCTGTTTCTGCTGCGGATACAGGATCAGTTAAAAGGCGTTGACTGTGTGGTGTAAGGAGAGCTGTATCGCCAGGGGCCTGCATGCCTTACCCTGAAGGCATCAAGGCGGCTGAATCTGAAGCCGTACTGCCAGCCATTCATCTTTTATACCAGTGTTTCCCAATCTGGTTCTCGGGGACCAACAGTCGGTCCACGTTTTTGCTCCCTCCGAGGTCCCTGCCAGACACTCCAAATTTTTGGGGAGCTGGGAGGAAGCAAAAACATGGACTGTCTGTGGGTCCCCAAGGAGCAGATTGGGAAGTACTGTTTAATATGCTTATCCAGTGCAGGGTCAGCCTGGAGTCTATCCCAGGAAACACAGGGCACGAGGCAGGGGACACCCTCTATGGGACGCCAGTGCGTGGCACAACATCCCCGGCAATTTAGAGGTACAGGTTAGCCTAACTGCATGTTTTTGGATGTGTGAGGAAACCGGGTGTACCTGGGGGAAACATACAAGATGGAGAGAACACGCAACCTTCACACCTACAGAGCAAGGGTGCGATTTGAATCCTCAGTCCTGCAGCTGCGAGGGAACAAGACTCAAGTCAAGAGTCAATCTTAATAAGGATGTGCCTGAGGAATCTTATCTAGTTTCGATATGAACGACTCGAAAGACTCTAAGGACTCTACCACACTACAAGAAAGTGGAGGCCAAAGCACTGCTATCCTTTGTATGAAATAATTCATTCTCTCTGACAGTTAGCCTCCATCTGTCATATCATGCTCCTCAATGCATGGTAACATTTCAGTAACCCTCATTGCTGACCTTCTATATCCTGAACGCATTCTTGGATCATATCCCAGCTCAGCCTTCAAATATAATGAGATTTAGTGCATCTAATTCTTCTGTGGAGCCCTTTAAGAGTGAGAATTATTCTCGCTGCTCTTAGCTGAACTGGATATAATGTAGCGCTATGCTTTTTGAGATGGGGTGACCCACTGCGTGCCAGGTTAGGTATCGTTTTGATGTAGCCGGTGAGCGGCAGCCCAGGTGAGGCCTTCTCAGTTCACAAGATGGCTGAAGCTCAGCTCCCTTGGTTGTAAAATGCCCCCTCCCCACAGGCTGTCACTGTCCTGCTCGCATTTTATCAGCCCGGCCGCCTGGCTGAGATAATGGCGCGGCGTCGGGGCTGTCGCGGTAGGCAGACGTTATGACAGCACTGTGCTTATGTAAGGCAGAGCTGTTACCATTAAGGGGGTTGCGTATGTTCTGCAAGAAAACATGTGCCTTACACCAGCTGTTGCAAAGGTTATAAAAACGATGTAAACAGATCCTGAGACTTAAAGGTGATTTATTTTTATCACGGTGGTATCCCTCTAAATACCCAAGAGCACATTTTACCTCCGAGTGTGCTAATCCATTCCCGCAGCGTACATGTCTGTACGGACTGTGAATACATTCGTGTGAAATTCGAGGAAAAAATCAGGGGGAATATAAATTTTAACAGCAGCACACCTTTCTGTGATGGAAGGACGATGTGACCAAAATAATGAGGTTTTGTTATAATTTTTCAAGAACATCTGCAAGAACGTTGCACAAGGAATGTAACGATAAAGAAATTACTTCTATTTCTCATGGTTTAGCTGCTGGGGGACTAGAGGTAGGGCTGAAGGAAGCCAGATAACACCACAATGAACCATTTGTTTAGGTAGAGGCATTTTTAAACACCATTTTGACATTTACCATTTTCAGTAACTATTTCAAGCTGAGCAGGCCAGCAAACACTGCATGAAAAATATGTTTTTAATTGTGGCGTTTTCCATTCAGGACCAGCACTGAATAGCCACTTGCAGCGTTTTTAACGGGCGGTTCGACTTTTAATGAGAAAATTCCGAATGGAAGCGAAACGTTCAGCTTCCTCACAGGACGGCATCTGTAAATGTCACCCATGTGTGTTTGCAGGCACCGCAGCAGGTAATGATCAGGCTGTTAAATCAGACGCTGCGCTGATATTGGTTACTGACGCCATACACACATTCACTGTATTAAGTGTCAGGAAGCTGCCAGCTCAGTCGAGTCGCTTGGGGATATGCCTTTCGGGGAGCTGGGCACAGAAAGCAGCCTTAAATTACAGAGTGAGCTGGGTTTCCCTCAGTGCAGGCTGCCAGCAACCTGCCTGTGCCATGCCGGGGGGCAAGGAGGCTCCGGGGCTTCTCTGTAGCAGCATAACCCTCCCTCCACCCATCCCTCAGCGCTCAGGGTGCCCCCCCCAGAAGCAAGATGGGGTTTCAAGGATCGTGTATGACATCAAAGAGGGTTCTGGAAGCAGAGCCAGCAGCGGGGAACGCGGTCAGCAAACGTCCGCATGACCCACCCTCCTGCCATCGCGACCCGCTGTATAAATTTCCATAATGATCTGCAGACCAGGTGTCCATGTGTCAGCTTGGTGTGGGGGGTGGGCGGGGGTGGGGGACTGAAGTTACTCCCCGTATGGCTTGATGGACCTCGAGGGTGGACAGGCAAAGCAGCCAGCGTCACCCCCCTCCGACCCCTGCTGACCACAGCCCAGCACTCTGCTCTCTGACATCATCACATCCGGCACCCCCCAGACTCAGGAAAGCTGACTGTACCGCAGCCTCGCCATGTCTGCAAAAACATAGGCAAACTTCGCCATGTGGCTGTGATGGACCAATACAGCCTCATAAAAGCGCCCTCTGAAATTGGACCGGCATGTGCCGTGCTGATGGAACACCCAATGGTGCGATGCCTGGCATCTTTCTGCGCTGCTTATTTTCACGTCGATTGTGTGCCATGGGGGTTCCTGTGTGATTCCTATGTCTCTGCCAGATCTGATTTGGGTATGCTGTGTTTCTCAGTGAGGTACACTGGGCCATCTTTAGCCCAAATAGCAGAGGTCATGGAGGGGCCGGGAGCCTATGCTTCTACATAATAATAACAGGGTGGAACGGGGGCTCATTGGGTACAGTGACCTCTCACACCACCAGGGTCTGGGTTCCAAATGGTTTAGATCAACTGTTATCTCTCAATTACCTACAGTGTGTGAGTGTGTGTAACTGCGTGTGTGATTGTGGTCATGTCCCCACAATGTAATAAAAACCTTTTATTTTGATATAGTGAGGACCATTTTTTCGGTCCTGACAAGGGGAAACTCAATTTTTATAAAAATATGTGAATACAATCAAAAAACTAAAAATCAAAACCAAATGTCTTGTATTTTGTTTGGTTACCTATAGTTAAGGTTAGGGCCGGGTAGGGGTTAAGGATGTTATTCTTGGGGTTAGGGTTAAACCCATAGAAAAGAATGGATGGTTCCCACAAAGATATGAATACAAACGTGTGAGTGTGTGTCCCATGATGGACTGGGAGCCTGTCCAGTTTGTCCTGTACCTCCACTTCCAGGGAGAGGCTAAGTGCGACCCTGTGCTGGATAAGAGGTTATGGAACATGGATGGAGAATAACAAATGAAAAAATGAACGCACAGAATGAAGAAAGCTCAGTTCTCTGTCCAAACAGCAGTCTCTTCTGCTATCTGATTGGCTCTGCTATCTATCACATTATTATTTCTTAAGCAGTACAGACTAACAATGGTCCCTTAATCTATAATTATCCTTGGGCTGTGTTTTTGGCAGGTGCCCACAGACCATCCAAGTACATCATTACCCTCTTTGTTCTGCTGCTAACATTTCTGCTGGTTTAATCCCCCCCCCCCCACACACACACACCACAGGACTGCAGTAAATGTTTAACTGCAACACATTTTGACTGCAAAATAGTTTTATATTCATAGTCCTTCAGGCCAAATTGGAAAAGTGTTTTCAGAGTTTGTTTTTGTTACCCCATAAAAGCTCTTAAAAGTGGCATCTTCACAACAAGCTAAAAACAATCAACTCACTCTATCTGCATTAATTAAAATTTATCAGGTATAACGGTGAAAATGATTAAAAGCAGATTTTACAGAATAACTTCTCAATGCAGACAATAATCCTCATTACGATAGAGTGTGTAAAACATGATTTCGTGTCATAATGGTCACTGACATAAATTTAAGCTTTACTTGTTACCTCTGGAGTGGCCCTGGGATCATGTGACTCCTGATTAGTTGATATGTGACTTATGATTAGTTTTCAAGAGGTCACTATATAACTGACAAAGTAATAAAGGTAATTCACAATAATACCTACATATCTCTTGAACTATTCTTCCTGCAAGAGTATGGTTGAACAGTTCCAGCTTGCAGGGAATGGCATTACATTTGCATAACTTACATAACTAAACTGTATCTGTGCTCAGTGTCAGTGCCCAGTATCTCTGCCCAGTGTCGGTGCCCAATGTCAGTTCCCAGTATTTGTGCCCAGTGTCTGTACCCAGTGTCGGTGTCCAGTGTCTGTGCCCAGTATCTCTGCCCAGTGTCGGTGCCCAGTGTCAGTTCCCAGTATTTGTGCCCAGTGTCTGTACCTGGTGTCTGTGCCCAGTGTTGGTGCGTAGTATCTCTGCCCAGTGTCTGTGCCCAGTGTCTGTGCCCAGTATCTCTGCCCATTGTCAGTGGCAGACTGGGCGAGCTGACGACTAGCATGGCGTACACTGCATCTTCTACACTGGTCATGTTACACTCTGAAGCCACCAGCTCGCTGTGGTGCAGTGACTGCCAGTGATGCTACATGCGGTTTATTTTAATCAGCCCCATGGAGTGACGTGGCCCAAGCACCAGTGGCTGATTACCAGTCTGGCAGGAGATTATTTTCATACCTCCCATAATTCCATACAAGGCTGATTACAGCCATGATGGCCCCCAAGCATTTTATTGATTATAAATGAGCAGCACTGGTCTGTTTAAAGGTGAGTCAGACTTGGAATTGCACAGTAAAGTGCCTCTGCAGAAACCGGCACGTTTTGTACTGTGAGCAAATTATATAACTGCACGAGATTGGTCATTGTGGGCAAATTTAATTCACTGGCTGAAACAATACAGCAAGAGGAATGATGTGTGCGTAATTAACTCCGCACATGCCTAATTTAAGTTCCAAATGTATGAGCACTTTGCATAAATATCTGTTTGTTTAGGATTTTATGATTGCTTTTCAGCTGGAGAGATCTTTTTACACTTGCTACTGCTGAAAAGAATTCATGAATTAAATTAAGTTTAAAACTATAAAAAAGTTTATATTCTTATCATGAATGGGAACACATTTTCTGCAAAACAGCACGAGTTCCAGTTCTCTCTGGACGAAGGATTTCCGCTGCAGGCTTTAGGCTGAGCTCCTCGACAACCCGCAGCTTTCTGATGGGTGCCAGGAAAAACAGAATGGCTGAAGATCCACTTCCAGAGCCTGTTGTTTTGCGGTAAGCCATGGCTGTACACTTATTTAAGGGTTAGTAGACCATTAATTAAAAGTCCCATCGATTAGCACCCCGGCTCTGACAAACTCTGTCATTTTCAGCAGCTTAATCTGTGGAAAATGTGCTTTGACCACAACATTTTCCATTCTTACAGATAATCCGAGTACAGTGCCATTCAAGACCACCATAAGGAGGGAAAAACAGTGTCTTAGATACATAAAAAGAATTAGTCATAAATCAGGAATCATTTTATAGGACTATTTCCACTGTCTTGTGAAATCGCTTGTGTGGCGATCTTTGTGCAGGATGTGATGAAGGTCTAAAAATCCATTTATTATATTCTCACCCTGCTGCAGTGCAGCTCTGCTCTAATACCACTTCAGGTCACAGAGGAGATGAATTCGGCAGCTCAGGACAATAGTTTCAGAATTACCCTGCCCTATTATCCTGGTGGCGTGATCACAGATCATCCAGCTCCTCTCAACGTATATTTTCATAGCATCACTATGAAAGAAATATCACACAAATAACAGGTAAAGATAATGTACTGCTGGAGGACGGAAAGTTGAAACAGGTGAGCAAGTTTGATAGCACCTGAGCTCAGGAACTGGCATCCAGACATATGGCAACCATACATTAAATATGCAAATGTGCATTATATATGCTAATATATGTGTGGCCCTTCTCTCACGTGTGTGCATATCAGAATTCACTTTAGCTTCTGTGTTAAGCTTTTGAAAGTTGCATACTTCCTGGCAAATGTCTCACGAGGCACTATCCTGAAGATCATGTCACCCCGGCTTCAGGGAAAGAAAGAATTCTGGGGTGGAAAAAGAGTGACCGGTAGTGCTTCACAGCTGCTGTGTTTCCCAGACCCTGGGGAGTGTGGGAGCAAGAGCAATTCATTATGTGAGGTCTGATTAGGAGAAGCTGGCATTGCCATCGACTGGTTAGAGCTGAGCCCTGAAAGGACCTCAGATGCCCACCACGTGCTGCTGTGTGAAGACATGGATGGAGGAGCCCCAAGAGTTTACAGATTCAATGGTTCTATAGCCCCAAGGGTTCTGCAACCCCAAGAGTTTACAGATTCAATGGTTCTATAGCCCCAAGGGTTCTGCAACCCCAAGAGTTTACAGATTCAATGGTT
>JAAGVU020000039.1:9954645-9980710 GCA_011763525.2 Mormyrus iriodes
AATAATTCAAACCCAAACAGAGGAGGAAACAAGGATGAAAAAGGGAGGAGGCACGAACCTCCTCATGAGCCCTGAATGGGCGGACCCCCCGAAAAACAAGCCCCCCCCCCCCCCCCCAGACACACACACACACACACACACACACGCTGTCCAAAGTAAGGTGAGATGGGAGGGGTTCCGTCATGAGATCACAACGGGAAATTAACTGAGTGCAAAGTAAGAGAAGCGCGGCTGGCAGCCAGACTGCTCAGAGAGAATCCAGCACTCACTAACAGGTCTATCTTAAATGATCAGGCGACACGATTTATTTCATGTCCCGCGGAGTACAACAGAGTACATTCCTCTGGGTCTATTTCTAAAGGATCAAAATAAAGCGCAGGATTTTAAAGAAGAAAGTTTTCTTGGAAAAGAACTCGGACCATACTTTCACATACGGTATACAGGACGTTGGTACATTATATAGCACTACAGCGATCTGTAGTATTTCAGACTCTAAATTAATATTATAACCCATTGCTTAGTTTGAAAATACAATTCAGTCAACAAAAAAGTTTTGAGGAAAGGATATATAAAACCACACAAAGACGTGGCACGGGGATGGGATGCCTTTTATCTGGATCTTTGCATTCTTGGTTTGGTTATTTTAACTCCTTTGGGGGGAGATCCTCGGCCATGTGCCTCCTGGCTAAATACGTGATGCTATTGCAACTTCTGCTATTATCGGCTGAGGACGGCAGAGCGCTGCCGTGCGTGCCTTGCGACGCATCCGGCTGTGCTGAGCTAAAGGCTTGCGGCGGCACGGCGACGGGCGCCTGTGGCTGCTGCGCCGGGTGCGCCAAGCAGAGACACGAGAGCTGCGGAGGCGTCAGCGGTCTCAACGGGACCTGCGACCGCGGACTCCAGTGCGTTATCAGAACGTCTCCGGATGGCGGCTCCGTCGATGTGGGGGTTTGTGAAGGTGTGTTCACGGACAGGCTTTAATCAGTTTGAAAACTTCTACAGTAAATAAACTGCTATATACGCATGCCTTAGAAATAAACGTCTGGATAAACTTACATCATCCATCCATCCATCCATCCACCCATCTTCCAACCGCTCATCATTACCGGGTCGGGATGGTATTGTTACTTTCCTAGTAGATGTTAAAATCAGGGCACTGCTTTGCTTGAGCTCCGTAAAAGTTCCAGGAAAGGGAATGTTTTACGTAAATATTTTCCGAAATCAGACTCACAACAAATACCCAATAGACTACTAAAATCCCCTTAATTTATTTTTGTCTTTTTGTTTTTTTTATGGCATTGTCAGCAATCCAAAAGTGGTTTCATACGCGCATTAGTTAATATAGACTTATATGATAAGCAACATATCTATTTTAGAGCAGGATTTGTGTGAATGAATGGAATTTCACAACATATAATTATATCAATAATGTGTCTTTTATGCAGCAAAAGCTGCACTTAGTGTTATGCTACGAAGAAAACAAATTAAGCTGTAACTATATTTATATACGGGAACAATACTTTCCAGTTGCAGTAATATATGTTATCGTGTGTGCAACTGAGAATCCTTTTGAAAGAATATCCTACGGCGCCAAGACCTTCCTTTTAAAACTTTGCAAACATGGGACGACCTGGCCGCTTTGCTGGCAAACAGCCTCTGGCGAATCCCCGTCCCGGCTACTTCTTAGCGTGGAGGAGGACCCGCGCGCGAGCCGCCCGCGCGGGTTATTACACGGTCTAAAAACTGCGCTCGAGCCGCCACTGTACCGACAACATTTGAGCACTCCAGATGTAAATGAGTCGATTTTGGAGTCATTTCCTTCAAACTGCCATGCAAATACCGAAGGAAAAAAGTACTTTATACAGTCCTTTCGGTCTCCTTACATGCTGTTTTCACATTTAGGGGCACGGCAATGGGTAAGTAAGTGTAGAGCTCTCTCACCAAATGAGCGGTATTGCATCTGTCTTAACACATTATACCGTATTTAACTACAATAAATTTCCCATTGGCATCCTTTGTTTTTGTTATTTTGTAATTAAATTAGGCAAAGAGAGTAAAACATAGAATGTGTACAGAGATAATAAGCTTGAATCATCGGTACTGAATCTGTTGTTACAGAGTCCGCTTTTCGTCTGCTTTTGTTGCCGTTGCTTGCCATCCGGGATGCGGTGACCCTGCACTTCACAGCTCAGAGTCCACGTTTCCTTCTGCTGTCCTCCTGAACACCCACTGTCTCACTGGCCTCCTTTTCGAACCTGGAGATGATTCAGTGAATGGAGTTTCAGCCCCAGTTAGCTACGTTATGCTAGCTAATGCAGGCTGGAGTCCCTGCCTGTCTGCTGTTTGATTTTGTGCTGTGGTAAGGCCTTTGTAGAGTCATCTCTAAAGGGTCTTAACTGCACGATGCGAGCTAGATGTGGGGACTTCTGTGGCCCCCCTGGGGCCCGCCCCCTTTCATGACTGCTCCAGGCTTGTACAGTCCCATCATGCAATGCAGCAGGTCCCTGGGCTCCTGGAAGTTGTCTTTCCTCCATCTCTTACTGTTTTAAAGACAACGTCACCATCTCTTTGCCTTTACATCCGCAAGCACACATCAGACCTCATAAGCTCCCCCACACTTCCCGCCAGCTCCATTTCATCTCCTGTGCCCTTTGATGCCAAAGCCGGCTTCCCGCGGCTCAGCCGACGACTCCCTTGCACCCTTTCTTGTCGAAGATGCCGTGCCTGTCAAGCAACCTGGGAGACCCCGAAGCTTGTCAAAATTTAGCTTCCCTAAAACTCACATGGAACTGGTTTATGGTTGTATTGACTGTACTCCTCTTAGATGGTTATTATTCTTTTCAGGTAAAATGAAAAAAAAATACTAACGGAATAAATCTCTACTACTAATTACACACTAATCAGGTTGTGAGTATTGTTTTTACACCACTGTACTAAGAAATATAAGTTACCCTTTTAACTGTTTTTTTTCTGGTCAGATGCTGCTTGGGATGTTGATCTGAGCTCGGGGTCTGGACCTTGCAGAGGAAGCCTGGTCAGAGGTTGTGATTTGGTGGACAGGAAGTGTGTTTGTGGCCAGAAGTGGTCCTGTAGCAGCCCCTACTCCTTCTCCAGCTGGGATGCGTGCCGTGTTGCCCTCCAGCGAACTGAAGGTAGGCCCTGTTTTGGTGTATCCGCCTGTCCAGCCTTCTGGGACTCCATCCCCCCAACTTATTGCCTTTGAGCAAGGGCCTTGACATCCCAATCACCGTGGGGTGTGGACTGTTTCGGTTTTTCTGTTCCCCCTCTGAACTGCTAATAGCCTCATCTTAGAAAAATAGATGGCTGAATAAGGTCAATTAAGAAAATAATGACTTAAAATGCATGCTGAGAGGCTGTGTCAGAACGAAGTCCTGCTAGGATGCTGGCCTGTCAGAACCCGACTTGAGGAACCCCCTGAGAACCAAGTAATCCTCAAGCTTTTCACATGGACTGATTAGCTTTTGCCGAGGTTAATAACTGAAAGATACTATAGAGCCGTACATCATACCTGGGTGGCTTACAGAGCAGCGTGAATCTGGGAGGGTGGAGCTTATCAGTGCACTGTGACCACAGCTTGAGGAGGAAGGCTATGTGGGTATGTAGAGAATTTGACATACTGTATAAGCTGCAGTGTCGCCGCCCTGTTGGTAGCATTGTCAAGTACAGCGTCACTCAGGATAATACGCTGTCTCCTTTATCTGGGATTGTTCACCTGAGGTTTTCTTTTTCTCGGATGGAGGTTTTGTCAATGAGGAATAATTATTCATGTTTTCCTGCTTGATTTATTATGTTTTGTGTTCGACGTCTCAGCTGGTACAAATTGAATAATTCTCAAGCTTGGCTTCAAAAAGCGACACATCAATCATAGTGCATTGGGGAGCAATCTGCCCCGTGCAGGGATTGATGGAGTGGCCCATCAGCATGGCCACATAAATATCCGACAAGCAAATCTGTTCCTCTTCTGGATACAATATTTGAATTCGACCTGACGTGTTTCAAGGGCGTGGAGCAAGTCCTAAAATTGGGAAGTAACATACCGGTACATAAAGTTTAGCATGTTGGTGGGTAGGGGCGTGTAACGAGGCGTGGCCACCGGGAGGGTGACCCCTCCCCCCCAACTAAAAGCTGATTGGTCCCTGGAGTGCCCCTTCTTTGTCACTCATTGATTGAAAACATATGATTGGCTAATGATAAGGTTGGCTTCTGTGTGTGAATTATGGCCCCCATGTAAAAAAATTCTAGAATCACTCCTGTGGGTGGGGAAGAGTAGGTGGTTAAGGGCATGGCTTTGTAACTTCAAAGCTGTTAAGGTTCCCTTGAGCAAAATATAAAGCTGTACCAACGGGCATAACACAGAAGTAACTTTGGAAAAAAAAGTGAGTTCAAGTGAAGTTTGCTCTAAGTCATAAATCCTACTCACTTCGGAGTGACCTTCCAATCTGCATTAACATTTAAACTTTCATGGAACACTAATATTTGAGCAGTTTAAAGAGAGCTTTTTCTCCTCATTCAGACTTTCACAATTTCAGCTGAAAATTGAGATTTGTTAAATTTTTTGACTGGACCTGCTTTAAAGAATCCAGCAGTCGGGCCCGGTACAGAAGGGTGCGGCTGTACAGCGAAGCATCTGAATGTCCTGTCGAGCACATTAACGGCAGTGCTGTCGTGTCCAGATGCCACATAGATCAGTCATTGCCTTCAGACTGAACATGGGGGGGATGCACCAGTGAGGGATGTCACTGTGACAATGATGATGGGTTTGAAATTAACAGCACAGAATGACTTAGCCCATTCACTCACCTCTGACTAATTACCAGGGTCATATAATGGGGACAGCTGTCGGGTCCAGACCCCACATTTAGGCCCCAGTGCAGGTGGTGCCATTCCTCACACCTGACACCCATTTGTTGTCCTACATTTCTCTCGTGCTGAAGCCAAAATGGCCGCCTCTTCCTTCCTTTCCTCTTCCCTGGTTTTGCCAAACCGATAAAGCCACAGCCAGATAAACTCCTGATCCCTCCATCCCCATGTCGCTTGGTTCCGTTCTGTCACAGTCTAGAGCCACCCTCATAGAAGCCATTATTAAGGACAGGCTGTGAAGCTCGAAGTCAACGCGAAGCTTAGAGCACAACACCCAAGTGGTCCCATGGCAAAAAGTATGGCGATCATGTGTCCCGAGAATGAAAATGTCAGGTCTGTTGAGTTGTGGCTCGCCAATGCAGCATGTCAATGGTCAGTGCAGAGCAAGGTGGTGCAGAGACTGCTTTCATGGACAGAGCTGGTTAGGGACCAGCAGAGTAGAGGGAAGTGCGGGAGGGGGAACTGATTTTGGGCCGCTAAAGGCTAAGGCAGGGTGAAAGCTCAGCTGTCAGCAGACCAGCGATCTACAGTGTCAGGAGAACAGTGCACCGAAGCAGCCTGATAATCAGAAAGCAGAAGTCCTTGCTTGATGCAGTCCTAAAGTGTGAATTAGTGGAAAGATGTGAAAGCTCAGGAGCATAATGAGTCGTTAAGCTCCGGCATCTCTGTATGGAAAACTGGCAAAATTCACACCTTGCCGATGCGCAAAGGCAGGAACACAAAATGTAGATCTCATCAATCTGCATGCTCATGGAATTAATTGTACCTGAAATGTTTTGCCTTGTCCTCAGTCTGAGGAAAATGATATATGAGATAGATTTTGTGCAAAATGGAACATAACAGGTGCTGTTGTAAGGCACTGTGCATTTTCTAGTGTACTCTAAAATATATCAGGTTGTACTATCAGTGCCCTTACATATCATTTCATAACCTCTCTTTAAATACATCCTACAATAGCCAACAAAATTACAGCTGAAGGGGTGACCGCATGATAATAGAGGTATGTCACTAACCATCAGACTTGATATATAGAAAATTCAGGAAAGGCTTTTCTATTATATGTCTTACAGAAACAGACTTAACTTTGCCTTCTGTATTTTCTGCCCATGACTCACAAAAGCTTGTTCACTTTCTCCCCTAGCGAATGGATTGCTGGAATTGATGCAGTTCTGGGTGATTATTCTGACAGTGCTGTTATTCAGTGCTAGCAGGCAGCATACGTAAATGCATCAGATAGCAGGAGTAAATGTTTATCCTGTAGGCCTACGTTGGCGGGCGGTTGGCAAGTTCGTTTATATCCAATTACTCTCCGGAAAGAAACCTTTGCCTTTTTGCATTGTACCAGAACAAAGGGGACAAATTACTTTCAACAAATCATCTTCTCACATGATTAACTCCTCCCCCCCTCCCCCCACCAGCATTCCAGATATTTATCTTGTTTTAACCGAATATAAGGTTGATAGCTGAGGGATATGGGGAATCTACAGAACTCACTGAACTAAGTTGTTAAATGACCCTGTGTACCTTTATTAGGATGTTTAGCTGACATGTGTTAGCATGTGCTGTTGTGTTGTTAAATATTTTTAAATTAATTTTTTAATATGTGATAGGAGCAGTTCTAGGGTTAGAGGATTATATGGTTGTATAGGGCTTTGCCCTGAAATAGTGACATGACACGTCACAACACGGTGACAGATTGTGGAAATGATTATAAAATATGAACCAAGGCTTTGCTAAAAACATTCAGGGCTTAGACCCCGTAAGGCCACCCCTGGCATCGCCTTTGACATGATGCACCAGGGGATGTTGTTGCCGTCTGTAATGTGAAAAATGCCATGTTCTTCTCTTAAGGGTTTAGGAAGCACAGGACTGGGATGTGACACAGGCATATTTCAAGAATTCGGTTGTTTTCCAGATTATTTCGTGCCGCATCTGTCTGACACCCGCCGTGACGTACCTGTGCTGTGCGATAGGCGGGCATCTGCAGTAACCTTGTGTTCTCTGATAAACAGCAATTGGGCACGGTTAATCCAAACAAACCTCTCAGGCTGCAGATGATGACGACGACAACAGCAACAACAACAAAGCATAGGACAAATTCATTTTTCTGCGGTGACCTTTACGTGACAAATAAAAAATTTCCCAGCTTTGGCTGGTCGCTTCACGTACGACCCCAAAATCTCGCTGACCATCTCTAACTGTCTGAATGTGGTAAAACAGGATTATAACCTTTATTATTCTTTTTTTGAAAAAAAAAAAATAGTGTTTAAATGCACTGCTGTCAACATGACCTTCAACAGCTTACCTTCAGAGTGACAGCGGGGTTAATTAGCACAGGGCACGTTGTGCCATTGTGTCCACGACCTCAGGGACAGTGTTTCTTGCTCAGGGTGGGTAAAAAGAAGACAGGCTGAAAGCCCCCCCCCCATCGTGGCCTTTTTCTCCCAGATTCGCTTCTTCCGCAGTTGGTAATCGATCGCTCCTCCTTGCCCTTGTTTCCTGAGCCAGTCCGGCTGACGTGACCATGGAGTGTGTGCCTCGCTAATCCCAGCCCGGAGCTACATTCCCCGGCAGGCTGCTGTGTAGTGGTGGGGGGGCGTACTGTGCTAATTGCAGACCCTGTTCTTCCTCGTGAGGGGAGAAGGGCTCTTTCTCGCGGACATGGAGCTGCTCCTGCTCTGTGCTCCCGCAGTCCACCGCCGGCGCACAGGCTGTTGTTTACGAGCGAGTGTGTTACGTTTCCCTTGAAGAAAAATGACAACTGGGATCTTGCTGAGCTGTGAGCTGAGCTGCCTCGAGGCAGAAACGATGCCCCATTTTAGCTATCATGATACCTGCATTTTGTTCTGAATGTAATTACATGATCTGAAAGCATTTTACATCCCATCCAGGGCGCCTCTTGCCCTTTGCTTCTGGGATAGAAATCCATCCCTGGGGCTGCTTACCACTGTAAACACACTGTATTCAACAAACTTCCCTATTCCACTATGGTTTCACGCACTACTAGTTCCAAAAAAAAAAAACATTAAAAAAATGTTTTTTCAAGGATACGCCCGTCGTGGCCCACCATGGGCCCGCCTCCTGTGCCCTTGCGCCCTGTTCATTAATTGGACAGCGCTCGCAGTGTCACTGCCAAAATCGGAACTTCACCCGCAGAGAGTCCCGTCTGCCGGCAGATCCATTTTGCACCGATACGCTGCGCACCCGCTATTTTATTTAACCTTTTTTCAAATTGAAAATGTCATTCGTGTGATGGGTGGTGGAACCACGAAAGGTCAGGGCTGGAAGGAGAGGGACAGAGGCAACCCCGTGGATGGAGTGACCATCCTTTATGTCAGGGGCTCCTTTCCGCTGCTGGAAAGAGAGGGCAGTGCTCTGGAGGCAAGAGCCACTCACAGCCACAGAGGCGGTCCCCAGAAATGACAGGGTAACGCTGACTCTGACACTGTCAGCCTCGGATGTGGGCTGACCATGCCGGCCGTTATCCGTAAGGAAACATCCGTCTCCGATGAGTGTATCGCCAGCATCCCAGAGGAACTCATCCGGATGCAGCTCGATCTGTCGGAATCCTGGCAACCATTCCAACTGACGGCTCGGGACTAACACCAAATGCTTCCCAGCATGCAAATCTGCCCTGTTTCTGAAGTGCCGGTAGCTGTCTGCTGGCAGAATCAGGCGAGATAGAGAGCAAGAGGATCCGAACACCGGCGCCGCCGTGACCCACAAACGTGTAACTATTTTATTAGAAATATATTTGAGGCTTTAAAAGCAAGCAGCCACTGCTGTTCTTCCACACAGATGCCGATACTGAGGCGTCCTTTGCTCGCACACACAGATATCACTCATGCCTCTGTGCTTGGACTCCAAAGGCGACATCCTGCCTTTCTTGTGATAAGCTCCGTCTTCTAGACTAAGGTCCAACCGCCAGTTCTTCCCCTGGGAGCCAAGGAGTTATAGGCATGGCATGGTGCTGATGACAGATGATTCTTGAGATGTATTGGCATTCGCTCCCTCATTTGAGAGACTGCTAAGGAATGCAGAGGAATACCTTCCCACCCCAATGTTTTATTAAGACTGAACTCAGACTCTTAAATCACCATCCCCCACCACAACTACATTATTCGTTCAAGGCACCTTATTTATCTTATTTATTGATCAAGAACCTTGTTTGTCTTTTTAGCTATTTAAAGTTAATTTAATTTAGTTCATTTTATAGTAAACACCTGAATACATCTTTCTTTCCATATGTCACGTCCAGTTTTCTATGTTTGCCTGTTTTTAAACTTTGACCTAGGGAATTGTGCAGGAATTCAAATGTACTTGTACTTGTGAACCTGAGCAGATGGCTAATAAAGTCTCAGTTCAATTCAATTCAATTCAGTTCAGTTCAGTTCAGTTCAGATCAGTTCAATGCAGTGCAGTTCAGTGCAGTGCAGTGATGTGCAATTCAGTGCTGCGCTTTAGATCACGGTGCGTATACCTCAGACTCTTAGTATGGCCATACCCATCTTACTTTGACAGCCTGATGGTTTGATTCTTGGCTCACAGAAGGTCCAGCCTGTGACCTTGATGTGGTTATATAAATTAGCAATGACCGTATGGTCTTCCATTTGTCTTTGTCGGAGGACTGGAACATTACATACATCGTAGGACTCACACTATCCTGGACATCTGTTGGCAGTCATGTAAAAAAATACACCCTACACATTGCAGGATTTTATGCATGGTGTCATCTCTTCTATCTGACCTCCTCTGCCACCTTTTTGACATGCATCTTGCTGTGGTATCCAGGATAAACAGGTCTGCAGTCCTAAGAAAACAACCTCATATATCAGCTGGACTCACAATTGTAATGTTTGACCTTTCCATTCTGTTTGACCTTTGATCTCTCTTCTGATCTGAACCATTACCCAGAATTCAGAGTGACGCATGACAGCTACCCAGGTGTGAGCTTCACCCAGGGATCGTCTTGTTTGTTCACCATTATTCTAAGTTTGAAGTGGCCAGATATTAAACAGGAATGGCTGCAGGACCTCAGCCTTTACTTCATTTATTATTAAATCCGAGAAAAGCCAATTCATTTTCTCTGGTGCTTGCATGTGCATTCAGACGTCTCCACAGAATGAATGGATTAGCGGCTGTGACAAGTGCACTTGTGTCCCCTGTCTTGGGGACAGACCTTCCCAATTTACTCCCCCTAGAGGGGAAATACGAGCACTTGGCCGTGACTAAACAGGTGTTAGTGGGCCCCTAACACACTGGAGTCTCATGGCACTCCAAAAGGTTTAGCGCTATTTCCGGATCTCTTCGGTTTTATTGCTGATACTTTGCCAGCAGGACACAGAATCAAATCAATACCGTCTTTAGTGTGTGGAAAGGCGATTCTGGTTGTTTTCCTGAAGTCCTCTGTGGCTGGAATGATTCTGTGGTTTTGTTTTATAAACTGCCTTATATTGGCCATATGCGCCAGTTGCAGGGACACTTGGTTTTGGCTGCAATAATTTCTGTTTGGGCTGTTAAGCTTTCATCAGGTATTGCTCATAGAGGAATTAAACCGACCTGGTCTTTGTATTTTTATTCTGAACATGAATCTGCCCGTTTTCAGTAATTGGTTATGACTGTCAGTACCCTGAGCTTGTCCCCAGAACCACAGGGCATATGGCAGCGTGTCACCAGGATGCGGTGACGTCACAGCTCTTTCACACATCCATACACCGGAGGCAATCGAGCGTATCTGTTTTGGGGGGTGGCACTGCTGTGTTAGAATGAGGCGCATCTGCAGAAAGTATTGGATTTGCATTTAAGGTTTTTTAACACATTAATATCTGATAATAAATTTTATTTGTTACTTGATTTTAAAGGATATTAACAATGGAGATTTCCGCACCGCATAACAAATCCCATATCACCTGCAGACTTTATTTGTCATGATCGTAAGCGATTATAGTTAACCGTAGATGCTGTGTTGTGCACCTTGAAGATGGATCTGACCTCCACATTTCTGGTGTCCCTCATGGGTCTTTCTTATCCCTCCTCTGGCTCCTTCAAGCCATCCACTTCTTCTGTCCATCTTAATGACTGCAGCAATCCATTGCGTCTCGGTGTTCTTTTGACTTAATCCCTTAATGCAGTGTTTCCCAATCCGGTCCTTTGGGACCCACAGATGAGAACTCATAGACGGTCCATATTTTTGCTCCCTCCCAGCTCCCGCAAAAATGTGGACTGTCTTGTTGGGAGCTGGGAGGGAGCAAAAACATGGACCGTCTATGGGTTCTCGAGGATTGGGGTGGGAAACACTGCTTTAATGGGCCATCTGTTCCACCTTCTTATAGTAACTTTTATGTTGGTTCCTACAGAAGACATCTTCCTGAAAATATTCACCATCAGGTGACTTCCTAATCATTTCCCTGTATGCTTAATCTTCCATTAGAGATTACTGTACTTTGCATAATGCATTCCACCACCCAAAAGTCACTTTGCCCAGCAAGAACTTTGGCCATCAGCTGAGTTCGTGCATATTCAGTTAAGCTCTTTTGCTGTCGTGCTGCTGAATGGAGACCTGGGAAGCATTCCTGCCGTTTCCGTGGCCCCGCTTCTCATCTCCCCCCTGCAAGACGCCTTAATTTCACCGTGTGACTCATTTATCACTTAACTCGTACCCCCGCTCTACCGTGCTGTGCAGCTTCATCAAGCTGGGTTTATCTTCCTTTGGCTTGGGGAATTTGCTTGTCTGAAGTCGGCTCCTTTGAAACCGGAACGTTCTGACCTTTTATGAATGACAGCTGTATTTGTAGTGCAGGAGACGCTGCACATACATTTATACTTCTTTCTTACTGTTTGGGAGATATTATCGAAGTTGCCTGCTTTCTGTCTGCTTGAGATCTCAGCTCTGGGTGCCATGATAGTGCTAACTGGCATGCATAAATAACACCTTATTTCTGCTGCTCCGTGCATTTGGGATCGCAAATGGACGTCCCTCACACTCACTGACACTGGCTTACATCATTAGTGAAGGCCCGTTTTACCTGCATCATGAGTCTGTTTAACAGATTGGCAAGGTTCTCTGTAATTAATCATAAGCCCACACGTGTACTTGGGTATAAGGGGGACTTAGTTGACTACATGTGTACTGTTCAGTTACAGAATTTCAGTGCATTGGCTCCTGATTCAGACAAAGTACATCGGTAGACCACTAATTCTCACCCATGAGATGACCAGTTACACACAGGAATGCTACCATTTTTATTTATTCATTCATTTATTTATTACTGACACGTTATTCCACCCTTCATGCTGCTGCATTATTTATTGTTGTTTGCCTTCACCTTGCATGTATATAAACTCTTGTGCAGGGTTGCCAAATCTCACGCATCTGGCGTGACACTCACACTTTCAAACTCTCATGCTCACACAAGAAATCATTGGCAGATCTATATTATTCCATTATAAACCTAAAGTTAGCTACATCAAAAGCGTTGGCATAGTTTGCAAACCCTACAGACTATTTACAAGGTAATAAAACTGATAAAAACAAGTAAATGCATAAGTCTCACACGGGAAACAGGTAACCGGTGGTGTCTGGATGACTCGAAAAAAGGTGCACTGGAACACCAGGAGCAAGAACCAGGAAATAGGAAATGGGACTAAAACAAGCCCAGAATCACGACAAACCTAAGAACAAGACACTTGTTGCCTGGCACACTTGCTACAGAACTGGATCATGCAGTCAGAAACAATGAACTAGCTAACCATGATCAGAAACTGAAGACAAGAGTCTGGTCATCAAGAACAATGGACCCAGAAACAAGATGGCAATACCTGAAATCATGAAGCCAGTGACCATGTCGGCAACCCTGACAAGAACCCAGGAGAAACACTACCAAACCAAACCAAGCTCAACATACGAGATTCTGAATCGATACAGCTCTGAGACCTCCACTGTAAGAGCAATGATGACGACCGAGTAGTGAGAAATACTCACTGCTCTGTTTCAATGAGATTAAGAGCTACTTGCCAGTGGCTCAGAGCAAGGTCACAAAGTAGGCTTGGAGTGGTAACCAGGAACTGGTGTGACAGTTACAAACTACAGAGAAGTGATTTGAGTACACACCATAAGTGTGGAGTGGTTACCGGAATACAATAAGCAAAAAGTAGAAACTGGTGAAGTTCATAGATAAAGTGACATAATAATGACAGAGAATATATAAAATATAAAAATGCTATAAACTTCGACATATAGGTCTACATCAAAGGGAACCCCTAGTAAAATAAGTACAGTAACACTAAACTGGAGGCTAACAGAATCTGTAGTGCATTGGAGCACACATTGCACAGAAATGTTACGCAGTCCAGATCAGTTTGTGAATAGCTGCAGCCTTAGTCCCCTGACAGGTCCCCTGTCCAGCGACGCGATGGATGCCTTCTGGGTCACGCCTTATCACACAATTGTCGGATCAGCCTATTGCTGAAAGTGCTTTTTGTGCTAACAAGCATCTGTGGTGGAGATGGGAGGCACTGTCCATGTTGGTCTTTAATTTGGACTCTGTTCCTCTCTTAGCCACAACCTCCAGAAGGTCTAGTTTGTACCCAGTGACAGAACTGCACTTCTGATAAGCTCATTCAGCCTGCTGGCATCCCTTGCTCTGTCTCCAAAGCCCCATCACATTACAATGTCAAAGATGGATCTCCCTCTAAGAGACTGGTGGAATATGTTAAGCATCTTGTCAGACAAGTTATGAGCCTTGAGCCTCCTTAAGAAGTACAGACTACTTCCTTCTTGTAGACTCACTCAGGCTTGTTGGTTCAGACTAGTGTTGCTTCTCCAAGGTACTTCTAAGAAGGTACGATCTCCCATCATTATCATGGATGCAGACAGTAGTGGTTGGAAAGCTTCCTCTCCTGAAGTCCACCTCCTACTACCTCGTCTTGATTGATCTGCCAGCAGTTCATTTCACACCACCTTGCAAAGCTTCCCACCACATTGCTATATTCCACTTCTTGCACATCCTTAGGACCTCCAGCAATTATAGAGTCATCTGAGAACTTCAGAAGGTGGCATGACATTGTGTTGTACTTAAAGTCTTAAAGTGTAGAGGGTGCAGATGAATGGAGAAAGGACAGTCCTCTGAGGTACATTCTTTGTGCTGTGTTTCAATTCCCATGTAGACTATACTTTACAAACTGCATTCTTTATTACGACCTTGATGGGTTTTTACAGATATACAGAAAGCTACACCTATGTCTCCACTCAGCCGAATACATCCACGCATCTCCGATCTAGCAGTTTTCAATCAGAGCACTGTGGGATATCTCATTAAGCACCGCGAATCCGACCACACACATCACAGCCCCTTTTCATTATGGATCTCGCTTACGTTGCCTCACGCTCATGGTTCCAGAAACACTGCCGAGAAAAAATGCAGCTTTTCTCCTAATGGGTTTTTCTGCACACTTATAAACGGAGCCGGTACCTCAGCAGCGAAAACCACAATGCAGATTCAGTCAGTGAGCACATCAGTTGGCGGGGTGATACAGCCTACCTCACATTTATCTGTCTCCACACCATATTCCAGACCCATACTTTATTCTGAACTTTTGGCACACACCCCATTTTGGTACTAGCCGGGCTCCTATCCCAGCAGGCTTTTTGGACCATCGCTGTGCTCCCTGAGATGACTGAAACAAAAGGCATAGGCATAAAAACATTAAAAACATCTACCTATTCCATAAAATGCATCCTTCCAAAGGCACTGTAAGATGAAATCCATATTTAGATGTTTTTTGTGAGGATTACAAATGTAGATTTTGCTTCAGGTGACCCAGAATTACCGTCTGATATAGTCTCTGTGTGCTTTTCCTGAGACATATCGCCGCTACAGCTTCCTTCTGTGGTGTACCCTGTGTTATACCTTGTGCTGTCCACTGGATCTCAGATACCATGTTAATGTCATACTAGCTGAATGGGAATATGTTTATGTATTCTCCTAGCGTGAGAGGTTTGCAGGTGGGTGAAAATGGCTTTAAGAGTCACCAGGATGGGGCACTTAGAGGATGTCATATGATACAAATCAGTGCCAATTGAACTGCATCCCCTCCACAGGTTATGATGGGATTAAGTTACGACATCATAAGGCGAAAATATCGCAAAGAGAAAATGCATTTTAATACTGTACAACTGACCTAACAAACATCATAGCCTAGCCTAGCCTAACTTAAACATGCTTAGAACACTTACATTAGCCTACAGTTGGGCAAAATCATTAACACAAAGCTTATTTTATAATAAAGTGTTTCATATCTCATGTAATTTACTGAAAAATGTACTGAAAGTGAAAAACATTTACTCATTGTAAAGTCGAAATACCGTAACATGAACCATCATAACCTTGGGAGTGTCTGTATAACGGTGGTGCCAAAGAAATGGTCAAATGTGTCTGCTGTTTGTGCGCACCTTATCCCTGGCATCCCCCAGCAGGCCTGCCTCTACTCTCGCTAAATTCCAGACTCTTCCTTGTGCTTCTTTGCCATTTCCCCCACAAGCTCTGCACCCCTGATTCTGCCAGACAGGGCAATTTTGCGTGGCTGTCTGCCATTTCTGTAGCCCCAGATCAGGTGCTGCCTCCAAACCACCTGGGAGAAGGTTCTGGAAACTTGTGGTGCTGACTTCTTTAATGGCACTGCTCCATAGCACAAGAGCATCTTTTATGATCTTTAACTGATTTTTCTAATTGAGAGTTGCTGATAATAGATGTAAAACATTGTTTGCCTTTTTGTCTTAGTATACTTTAAAATCTGATTGAGAATGCAAATAAATTATGTGAAGGCAACAATTTGAAGGATACTTTCTCCCAGGCATAATTTCTTGGGAAGAAAAATCTAGCACTTTCTTACCAGCTGTAATCTTCTTATCAGGCAGCACAGCTGTTCTTCCTGGTGACTGTGCCATGAAGCAGGCATTCAGTTGAAACATCGTCTTCCAATTTTAATGTTAATTAGGTATTTGTTGAGAAGATATACAGCCGATTCGATCTGAATCTTGTTTTACTCTTCGGAACAAACCTCCACTCTTCAGTCTCAGTTTTAGAAAAAGGCAGGAGACAATGACACAGACGTATCTGAACCCCTGAAAACCACAACATCTCACAGAAGAAAATTACCGACACTATTTTTCTTTAATTCTTCGTCCATTTTGGAGATACTGATACTTCTGCCCTGTGCTACCTGGGACAGGCTCCAGGCCTCTCTCAATCATGACCAGGATGTGCAGTTAGAAGGTAGATGGATAGATATTTAGATAGATAGATAGATAGATAGATAGATAGATAGATACCTTCAGAAACTTCATGAAGTAGCATTCACAAATATTCCTCATATATTCCTGGCACAACTAATTAGTACATTGAAATAAAAATGGAAGAATTGCTTTTTTCCAATTAAATAACTCAGAAGTAATATATAATAAGCTCTCTAATACATTTTCAGATTACAGGGTGTATTGGAAAATTGTGTAAGTAATTCTCTTTTGAAAGATAAAACTAGAAAATTCCCAGGACTTCAAAATAAATTAGGTTTTTAATAATGAAGGTTTTATATATTGTTGCATTAAAGCTGATGCTATTTTAAAATTCTCTATTAAAATTATAGTTTTTATATCTCATTCCAGTGATTCAGGTATTAAATATTCATGTGCTTGGGTCATGCAATCTTTAGATATGCAAATTGTTGTGTTTTTGCAGAAAAGTACCAGTAAATAGGTTCACTTTTTTTGCCAAGACATTCCGAAAATTGAAAAATTCCAATTTAGAATGTCTCATCCCTTTTGTGACTGACCTTTCTGTATTCAAAGTTATGCTCTATTGGTGTGGGGGTGGATCTGTGCAGGTTGCTGTTCTGGCCATGAAAAGAGGCTCCCCGCAATGTAAGAATTACAGGCAGTGTGAAACAGAGGTTTATTAACATCTGCTCACATGTAATGAGGCATAATGATGCATTCAGACCATGGCCAGGATATCCAATTAGAGCCAAGTCACAATTCACAAAATCACCTGAGCGAGGAGGAAGGAAGTCCTCATACTGGAATGTTAATCAGGTAGAAATGCCCACCACACTCATTGGTATTTTGAAGTCATTTATCTTGAAGCTTGAAGAGTATTAATGTGTTACTGAGTAACATATTTGTTTTGTATGACCTAATGATAGCTTTACATATACATAGGGTTAATGATTACAGTTAACTGAAGCAGAAGATTCCTTTGTTCCGAACAACAGATAGAATTAAGGATAACTACCGTACATAAGAATTGAGCTACAGGCCTCTGTACGCCTCCTGGTCCATAATGCTCTACCTGCAACCGAAGGAAGCTTGAGGGAGGGAGGCGAGTACAGAGGCTTTCTGCTTTCCAAAGCCCCCCTCATTCTCGCCTGGCGTTCCGGGGATCTGGGAAGAGGCTGTTGACTCACCGTGTGGCTCCGTGGCTGGAGTTTTCAGTAAATTCAGTAAACTGCAAAAGGTCGACGCTATTGATTTTCCTCAAGGTTGATACAGACACAAATATACGAAGGCTGATTTTAGCAGCAGATAAATGGGCTGGTTTGTGTAGTAATTACTGCTTTCTTTGTTGAACGAAGATTGAGAAAAATATTATTTTTGTTCAGGTTAATGGTGTTTTGTTTAATAGCTGTAATTACGTCCTTATTGATATTCTTCTCCTTCTTTTTATAGTAATAATAGTAATAGTAGTGGTATAGCAAGTGGGTGCAGTATGGTAAAAGTAATAGTCTCCAGGGATCTTAAATGGATGTATCAGTAATGTTTTAGTGTCTTTATTACAGGTAGCGATGCTGCAGGGACCCGCTAAACAGAGCCGTCATGTGCCTATGTTACTGCTCTTTGTATGCTACTCAGTACGTTACTTATTTACACTGACCTGTAGGTCCTTTTGGATAAAAA
Source organism: Mormyrus iriodes (assembly GCA_011763525.2). Taxonomy (NCBI): domain Eukaryota; kingdom Metazoa; phylum Chordata; class Actinopteri; order Osteoglossiformes; family Mormyridae; genus Mormyrus; species Mormyrus iriodes. The sequence goes on from JAAGVU020000039.1 coordinate 9,972,476, forward strand.
TATCTCCAAAATAAATGTAAATGTACTGAAACAAACACGTACCTCTCATATTCAAGATCATTCTATAGAGATGCAAGGTATATTGGTTAACCTACCGGTAACATCCATTATTTGTTAAAATCAAGATAGTGGCTGATCCGATGTGTCAGTCTTGGTTGATATTTAAACTTTAACAATACTCAGTGTTAGCAGCACCAGATATAAATATATAACTGCTAAAATGAATTGATTGCACTGGACAATCAGCCATTTTCCATAGTGAAGGATGGGGGATTTTGTTATCGGTTATCGGCATCGGTCAAAATTTTACACACTGGTGCACGACTGATTCTTATTTTTAATTGCAATCTGTGATGCCACAGTGACTTTGCTTCAGCTCACCTGCTGATTTTGTCAGTGGGCCTTTGAGACACACGACAGAGTCTCCGCCTTCCTCAGCAGGATCTCGCACAGAGCCTTTCTCATTAGGCCTGCAGTTGTCGCTCATGTGAATCACCTGATCTGGGAAGTCAATTTCATGTCGCTCTGCTGTATGTCCCGCTTCTAAAGAGCCCCGTCGCCATGCAGCTGATTCGAGAGCGGGCGAGACAGGATTGTTTTCATGAGCAGGATGAGATGTGTCGTTTTTCTGGGGTGTAGTTTTGTATTCCTCCATCACATGAATTGCAGCTGGAGAAAATATGGCAAAACTGACAGACAAATCTCAATCGGCTCCTTTACGTTTAAGCAGATTAGCTTGAGCTTTTGTTCTTTTCTAGGTTAGGCTTATCCTGTTGTTGCTGATGCTTGGAGACATCATAAAGGACCCACACGTAATAGCAACAATATATATCTCCATTTAGTTTAATAGTTAAATATCAAAAAAATGTTTCGGCCTAGTTGCATGCTCTAATGATGTTGTGCACAGATATTTCATTTGATTCGGTTAATGTGTGTACTGAAGTTATTCCTGTTTTTAGGAGTTACCTTTAGTTGATGGAAACAGGATTTCAGTTGAAATGCATTTTTGAGATACAGAGACAAGCCTATTCCATGGTGTGTCTACTTAGCTCCGCTGTTTTATCGGGTCTTGTAGCATGTGGCGTGTATTGCCTCCCCCAAGTCCCCGTAGCATGTAGCATGTAACATGTGTTGCCTCCCTGAGTCCCCATGGCATGTAGCATGTGCTGCCCCTCCAAGTCCCCATGGTGTGTCCCCTCTGAAAACCCAGACAGACTCGGGAGAGCAGGTCGGCTGCCTGCCATGCCAGGATTTGTGTCAGTGGCTCAGGTGCTGGGCCAGGAGGACAGCGGTCCAAGGGAATGCCCCTCCAGTGGGATGGAGGGGAGGCTGGGGAAAGTGTGCAGCATGGAGGCATCTGTCTATGCAAAGCAGCCCCAGATCAGCCAAGCTGTGACCGGCTGGGAACAGGGCCCAACAGAACCAGCCAGGACTAGAGGCAGCTGCCAATGGCAGGTAAAAGTGGCACATTGCAGTGTGTGGAACTGTAATCGAGAGGAGAACAAGAATTACAAATAAATTATTGAATAGAACATAAAATATCTGAAGATACAAAGGACAGGATAAGTGGATGGATGGATGGATGGATGGATGTGTTTAATTGCGTGCTTAAGTAATACATATATTTATATACTTGGGCAGGTACAAAAGCTTTTTATGATTTTTTTTAAGACTTGCTTAAAAATATGCTTTTCGAAGATTACATTTCTACGGTATGTGTGCATGTTACATCAATGAGCACTGTCCCCGGGCCACCCAGCAGGCTGACATGGGCTGATGTTACCAATGCAGTCGCTGTTGCCGTGGTCCAGGCAAGAGGAGCAGTGTCCTGTAGGAGGCCATGGCAGGTAAGGGTGGCTTTGGAGGGAATGAGCAACTTAGAGGAGGAGAGCTTCAGCGGCTCTGAAAGGTTCACAACATGCCTTTAGTGTTTGACTTCTTATTGATGCGCTGTTTACCCTCTATGGTAAAAAATACTGAAAACATTGAAACAGCGACATGTTAAAAGTACACCGTTTAATAATACACCCACAGGCACAGGAGGTTTCTCCCCTCCCACACTCCCCTGTCACCCTCTTATCTTGTTTGGCATCTTAAAAAAACACCCTGTCCTACAACCGTGATAACTGTAATCTCTGCTCCAGTTCCCAGACGAGCTCTGTGTTCGTTTCTGTTCGTTCAGAAAAATGCCATTATCAACTCTGCAGCAACAAACCACCAAAACGGGCCCCAAAAATGGCCCAGTCCCATCTTCTGAAGCTTTTCCTCGATGACCTCTGAGAGTGTGGTGAAACAGCCGCTGCCTTCTCTCCTGCTGTCGGCAGAATCGATTCTCCACGCTGGCAGGCCGGCCAGGGATAAAGATGCCGGTATAATGGAAGGTGGTCCTGATAGCTGGCTTTATCCATCATTACCTCCTGATCTGATCTGCCACAGTGAAAGTTCCCGTAGGTGATTTCACACTGCTGCTAAATCACACCAGTTAGTGAACATGTTGAAGGAAAAGGAACCTTTTATCCCAGGGTAAATGTTATCCTATGCTAGTGAAGGCTTAAGCCCATTTAGTGTGTAGCTCTAGCTGTCTGAAGCTATTATCACTGACATATTATCAAACTGGCCTAATACCATCAGTGTTAGGGGTTCAAATCCCACCCCGGTTTCTTGATATGCTCTTCCTTTGTTGATCAAGTTTCCTCCCTGAACTACACTGTCCTCCCAAAAGCATACTGTCAGGTGAATTGGCATCTCTAAATAGTCCATTATCCCTGTGGGTGCCCTGAGATGGTCTGAGTTCCCTCAGGGTGTCCCCCTGCCCTGGGGTTCCTGAGATGGGCTCTAGGGCCTTGATGACCCTATGCTGGTTAGGAGATGGATGGAGAGATGAAAAGAAAGCAGAAGGCACAGCAGCCCCCAGGCATACGTGAGCCTCCTCATTTTATGTGTTTTGAGGCATGATGTAGACAGTATATGGACCCATGGTGTTAAATTTCTGCCCGTGCCCAATGGGCCGCCACATAATATGGGCATACATGCTGCCCGAGAGCGCCACATTGGGTAAGCACAGCTGGATCACATCACCCCTAGCTAGAGCGGGGCGTGTAAGGGCCAGTCTTGACACTGTAGGGGGACGAATAAAGAAGAGCAGCCATCCCCATGCAACACTTACTTCATGTTTTGAAGGCTTTGGTTTTAGTGTGGATTCTGAGTAACTTGTGTTGTAGACTTAGGCTGTGAGGCAAATGGAACCACGGGACAGCGGGCGTGGAATAATACCAGTAATACCAATCATAAAGTCTTCATACACACAACTGAAATCAGCTTCTGGGGTCTTTAAAGCAAGACCAAAATCGCCAGCTAAAGGAAACAGTGATAAAACAAGTCAAAACGATATAGGGCTCGAACACTGACCCTTCATCCCAATTATCTCGCCGGCCCCCCTTGTGACCCACATTGGCGCCGCTCTCTTTAACTTGCTCACACCCATAATGCCAGAATCTTTTTCGCTGGAAACATTTTGGGTTCCTAAATAGAGCACAGACTCCCTCTCTGTGACGGCGAGTAGTTCCTCTCTTTGCGTCATGCTTTGCTGATCCATAATGTATTAATAGGTCTATGGGAAATCCATTCATCATCTGCTTATGCGGCACAGGACTGCAGCGAGTCTATCCCAGGATGTATAGTATGTGGACACCGAAGTCCACCGCAGGATACAAACTCAAGGGGCAATTTAGAGATATTGATTCAGCTAAACCGCACATCGTTGGACTACAGGGGGAAACCGGAGTACCCAGGGGAACCTTATACAGCACACAGAATCCACACGCAGAGAATCAAAGCCTTGTCTATTGGAAACCAAAACTGAGAAATGCACCCTTAATGTGCTTATGATAGTCCAGCATTTATGCGGAAAACTCAGTGCTTATGTGTGTTAAATGTAAATATGTGTGCAATTATTCGGAGTATCTTGTTGATTAAATAACTGCCTTAATTGTGCAGTAAATGGTGCATGTAGCCTACAGGAACTGATGAGCCGTGGTGTGGTAATTAGCGGTGGGTGCTGAAATCGCTTTAGACCTGACTGGAAATGGGCTGTCCATTTTTGTAACCCATCCGCCCGGTGCTAACCGTGCCAGCCTTAATTCCCGTGGCAATCAGGCAAATGAGGCGTCCCTCCATGAGTGATGTAGGAGGGCACACGCCCGACACTGAACGGTACCCCGGTGTCAGAGCCTCCATTCCCCAGAAGGCTGTGCGATAAGAGAACCTATGCCATTTTTGCTGAGTGATGGATTATGAGAGTGGCTCTGATTAAGTGAGTGAATAACTGAATGACAAGAACGGAAAAATTCCATTCATCCACCCATTCATTCATCTTCTGACCGCTTATCCCAGTCGGGGTTGCAAGGGGCCTGGAGGCTGAAAGAAAATAATTTTTTTTTCTTTGGTTTATACATTGAACCTTTATTTTTCTTTTATATGTATGTGTCTGAGCACTATGTTTCACTTCAGCAACATGGGGAATCCCACAAAATAAAATAGGCATTTGATTGAGAGACAAAGCAGAAGCCAGTGTTATATAATTATGACCAAGGCACAACTGAAGTGAATGAAAGGAGCTGTCACCTCAGCTTTGTCATGGACGTTCGTGCCCAGCAACCTTGACATGTTTATTTACTGAATTGCCTGAAGTGCTTCCCATCCGATTCTTCTTCTTATTTCCGAGGTCTTCATATGCTCTATAGCCTGGCCTTATTCACTATCCAAGCTGGGAAATTAGCAAAGACCTTTTGCTATTTGCAGCAAGTTTGTCTTACTGGATGCAGAAAGATGAGTATCGTAGAGTAAGACCAAAGCCAAACCATATCCCTCGTCTATACGTCTATATAAGTGCTATTCTCTGCTCATGGCAACCATGCAAGGGTGTAGGTTTGGTTTCTACACTGGTAGGGAGCAAACCAGCCTAGAGCTTCCCCATCCCACCTAGTTACATTTGGAACTCCCATAATATTGTTAGGGACATGTCTCTACCGTCCATACCCAAATCTACACCCTTACAACCATGACATGTTTAATAAGGAAACATGCACTCATACAAACCAATGATGTTGTCACGTCCAGCCCTGCCCTACCTGTTTACTCCTTGTGTTTCCCACAGGCAGGGCTGCTAATCAGCCACACCTGTTGCTCGTTGTGGTTACCTTGTGTTCCTGCCCCCTTGTTAACCAGCCACAGGTGCCCCTCGTTCATTCCTACCTTTCCAGTGTATAAGAGTTCCTCAGTCCCGCGCTCCCTTGTCGGGTCATTGATGTAGTAATGTTGGTAGCTGGTCTTTGTGCCTGCATTAATAATGTCCCCACATAGGGTGCTTCTACCCTTGCTCTTCCTGGCTGGTTTCATCTTTGCCTGCATCATGCCTCGCCGCCGATCCCACGGTCATGACAGATGTATTACAACATCCATCCATCCTTCCAGCTACCAACTGCTTATCTGACACAGGACAGGGTGGCCAGTACACAAGACAGGCGGACAGGCTGGATGGGATCCATCACAAACATGTATTACAAAACAACCCTCACAGTAAATAATTACCCACAACTACTTTTAGCAATTACATAATAACACTATAACCATTACAGTTACAACAGTGCTAATTGACATTGATAAAAATGTTAAATAATTTTACATTTCTGTGTGGGAACTACACATGAGGTCTGCTGCCTTGCAATAATGGGATTTATTTACATGTGTGAGATCTGCTCCCATTGTCCGTAATCCTGCCACTGTATAGCACACTTGAGTGGCATGTATTGTTTAATGTATTTATTCATGTCTTTTAAGGCTCAGTCTTGGGGGGCAGGTGCTGGATGTCTCAGTGCAGCCATAGGATGGCGCCATCGTGCCCCATGGTTGCTGCGTATAGAGCCGCTTCAAGATCCTGGATGTGTTATTGGCAGCAGGCGCCTGGGATGTTTACTCTCTCAGCTAGACCCAGCACAACGGACAGCTAACAGTAAACAACTAGACAATAAACAGTCTTAAAATCTAATACAGGCGAAATTTTGGAGAATATGTGCAAAACAACAGCACAGTGAGTCACATAGTACTTAGGACAGGTGGGGATGCTGTGGTGAATCAGTGAGTACTACTATAACCTCCAAGGTCATTGGTTCAAATCCCACCTCTGTTCTGTGGGTGTAGAGTTTGCATGCTCTCCTCATTTTGTTTGGCTCTCCTCTTGTAATCTAAACACTTATGTTTTGGTTATTTGATGTCTCTAAATTGCCAGTAGAGTATGCTTGTGGGTGCATGCATGTGCCCTGCAATGGACCAGCAACCTGTCCTAGGTGTACCCCACCCTTGTGCCCCATACTGCCTAGGATAGTCTCCAGGCCCATCCTACCACCCTGACTAAGATTAACAGTTAGGAGATGGATGCATAAAATGCACATTGCTTTGGCTGAACAAAAATGTGTCAGTTTCTATGGACCTTGGCTATGAATTGAGAACGCTTTCCAGATTTAACTGTTAAATGCAGTCAGCTTCAGGGTAGAAACTCCTCTGGAATCTGGTGTTTGGTGTTCTGATGCTGAGAAACCTCCACCCAGATTCCAGGGCATAGAACAGATCCCAGCTGGGGGCTAAATACAAATATGCAGAAGAGAGAGGCTGCTTGTCCTTTCTCAGGTGACATTGCTGGGCAGGGCATCTTAGTCCTGTCCTTTGTGATACGCTGTGTGTGCTGGTTTTTGTAACAGTTGAGTTATTAATTCATCGCGATAGAGCTGTAAATTGAATAATAACACATATCTCAAGACTTATCCATCTGATATACTGAGGGGAGGGGGGCCTGGGGCCTGACCAAGGCAGCACGGGATGGGGGGGGGTGCACCTTGGATGGGAAGCCAGTCACTCAGCAAAATGAAGCAATAACTAAATTCTCAGTTATACAAGTTCATTCTTTAAAAAAGGATGACAGTGTGTAGCCTTTTACTTATTTTTTTATCAATGAAACCAAGCTGTGTTACAGGTTTATAGGAGTATCGAATACTTTCCCCTGAGTTGATGATGGAAAAACACAAATACGCTTTAGTTTAATTAAGCCCTGCTTTGATTGCTCCACAAAACAATGGAAGAGTGGAATATTAACCCCTGGGTGTCACCTAACTCATGCTCCCCATTCACCCCCACCCCATACCGGAGCAGGACTGAGCCCCACAGTCCTCCTCAGCTGCTCTCCGCTGTGTAATTACACCCATTGCTCCTTTAAGCCTGCCCTGTCCCGTAAATGCATTTTCAATTACTCCACTATTCTATTATAAGAAATTGTACTCATTTCTCAGCCAAGGTCCATGTAAATGGATATTTTTCTGTGCAGTGAAAACAAAGCATTGCTGAAATTGCTGAAATCGGTGCTGTCCTGCTGGGAAAGTCTGTGATGCCACCTTATTCGGTGACAGCTGGTTAGGATGCCATGGTAGCCTCACATTATCGTGAATCGGTCTTCACTGCATTTGTGCCTCGCGCCTGTTCTGCTGGAGTGGAGAGTGTAATTAGTAAGAATGTCCCACAGGAGGCTGCCAGTGGAGGCACTTTCAGTGTGGTACTTCTACCTGCAGACTCGCGTTCCCTGATTGCAGTTTTTCATGCAAAAGGGCACAGTGGGTCTAGCGAGATCTCCCTGCACGTGTGCCATTTCCTGGCGAAGGATTTAAAAGCACTTTGATGTGACAGCCAGAAAAAAAAAACGCCTGTCCAATATGGATAAAGAGTCATATTGGTTCTGATCATTTTCTTTAGTACAGTATCACAGGGGACTGGAGTCCATCCCTGGAAAGACAAGGTGGGGGGTGCCAGACTGTGACAGGGCATGTACTTACCCCCCTTGAGTAATTTATAAGCAACCATGTTTCAGAGGTTAACAAGAGGAAACCATGTTAAACCACATACAGAAAGCTGCAGGGATTTGAACCCACAGCCCTGGACTGGGGGCAGTGTGTGGATCCGTGGGTTAGGAGGCTGTATCTGTGATCAGAAAGTCACTGGTTCATATCCCAAGGCCAGCACAGTGATTTCACTGTTGGGCCCTTGAGCAAGGCTCTTACCTCCCAGTAGCTCCAGGGACTGTGTGACTCTGCTTTCTTGCTTTGGATGAAAGTCCATCCATCCATCCATCCATCATCTCCCGCTTTATCCGAGGTCGGGTCGCGGGGGCAGCTGCCTCAGCAGGGAACCCCA
>JAAGVU020000039.1:10022405-10037684 GCA_011763525.2 Mormyrus iriodes
TTGTCTGCACACTTGTCGATGTCACCGAATGCTTGCAACGTCATCTCAGGTGTTGACTTTCTTTAGATCTTCTTGTCTCCTTCCCTTCTGTTCCAGCTCTCTCTGGCAGACCTGCTGTTCAAGAGGGGACTGGTCCAGACTTCCGAGGCCTTGCCTTTCTCATGATGATGATTCTCCTGTTGTTCGTGGTCGTACAATAAATTCCAGGCGACAAAAGGCTCTCGAGAGTCCTGTGTCTTGAATTTCACTTCTTAACTCATATTCCAGAAAAGCAAAAGGTACTGATTCACTAATCTGAATAACATAGATTGACTTGTTTGCAATTCAGGTCATCATATAGGCTTCAGCAGGTTTTCGTGCTGTAAAGCTTCAAGTGTCAGTTTGAGATTGGGGATTTAAGTTATAAACAGCAGCTGGGCACTCCTATTGATTTATATTTTATAAAATGTATGAATATTCATCTTGATACTAAAGTACACAAGGTGGCCCCACTTGGTTGCTTAATGAGATCAGGCTTCTGGAGGTTAACAGGTGTTCAGTTCAATTCTAGTCACGGGTTCAAAAGTTTGAAAGTGTCGAGTCAGCGATTTAACGTGCCTTAAATGTTGAAGCCTCTGGTTTCTTACAAAAATGCAAATAAGCAATTATTTTGGTTCTGGGAAAGGGTGCAGAGTTTGCCACCATAAAATGCTTTAGAATTAAAGGCTGGATGTTTAGAAATGAGCAACCCCCCCCCTTTCCCAGGGGTCCTCCCAGCTTAGCTAACAAAACATACCCCTCTCTCTGCTAGGTACACGTATTGCTAAGCGCTGCGTTCGTATTCTCTCACACAGAAGAGACTCATTACAGTCCCTCCACATATATTTATCATTATAATCACAATAACACACCGGTTTGCTCTTCCCAACAGTATTAATCTTCAGGGTTTTTAATACAGAACATATGCACAATGTATAGTCTCTCTTCCAATACACATACATCAATGAACTTTAAGCTTATGTGGAGTAAAATCACACCAGGATTTGATTCATAGACCCATGAAGTTCCCCACTTATTAAATGTTTTTTTTAGGAATGGCTTTAATATTTAATGTCATTCTATCATAGCCATATTATTTGTATGGCAAAAATGGTTCTGAACTTTTAAAAACTACTGTAACCCTCTACGGACTTGCTTCTGCTAGAGCAGTGTTTCCCAACCGAGTCCTCGGGGAACACCTGCGGTCCACATTTTTGCTCCTTCCCAGCTCCCTACACAACCCTAGCAGGTATTCAGTGATCTTGATTGGCTGGGAGCTGGGAAGGAGCGAAAATGTGGACCGTCTGGTGTTCCATGAGGACTGGGTTGGAAACTCTGTGCTAGAGAACCCAGAACATGGCTAGTTCAGGTGGGATGAAGTCCTGTCGGTCGCTGCCCAATTTTAATGCGCTGAAGCTGTTTCTCCCATCCTCACTTAAAACATCTTTTGATGAAGATGGCACATTGCGTAGTGTGGAGTTCGCATGTTCTCCCCACGCCATGTGGGGTTCCTCCCTCAATCAAAACACATGGTTAGTCTAATTGGTGCCTCTATATTTCCCATATTGTTATATTCTATGTGTCCTGAGATAGACTGGCATCCCGTCCACGGTGGCCCCTGCCTTGCACCCTATGCCGCCTGGGATAGTCTCCAGGCTCCCCTGTGACCCTGTATTGGATAAGAGCTCAGATAATGAATAAGAGTTTTTTATGAACGGAACATATTTACATCACTGTAGTTCTTTGTGACTCCAAATCACAGCGCGTGTTAATCTGGCCACTTGGAGCACTTTGCTTATAGAATACATTGTCAGTATCTGGGGGGGGGGGGCAGGGATCCATAAAAATATTCTGATCTTTGAGGTCTATTTTTACATTTCAATTAGAGACACTTTGCAGTTAATACACGCTTGCATGGGGGAGGGACCACTCTGGCAGGAGATTCTGAAGAAGCCTTTCGAGCTCCATTACATCACTACAGTGCTCTGAGCCTGCAGATAACAGTGTGGTGCTTAAGGGCATGTGTGATGAGCAAGGTGCTGGCCTGTCCCTTAGCATCAGTGCTGAGAATGAACAAACTGTGGAGGAAAAACTGTGCAAAAAACTGCCTCAGATGTGGTCTTCATCCTTATAAAATCTCATTCTCTAGGATTTCAAAAGGAAATGCTTTTTCTTGGTATACTGTTTTATAGCAATGACAGGAACCGTATTACACACACTGAATACAGTTTGGTTTGGCTAATTAAAGATTTATATACAGTGTTCACCATCTCCAAATACACCAAGAACCAAGTACATATTTTATTACCTTCATTTTAAACTTGGTTTTGTATCATGTAATGAAAAGCATCCTTTTGTATGAATGTCCTACAAACGGAAATCAGGAAACAATGGTGATTTCTATGATAAATGTGTGAATATTAAATATTTCCCTGTCCATACAGATCATTTCCAGGTAACTTCTTCTCCTGGCTTTAGCTCCCTGTAATCAAAGAGAGAAATAAAGGGTCTTTTGGACTGTATTGACTCTTTGGTTGCATATTTACAGGGGTCCCCCAAACTGAAACATGCACCGACCTGCTGTACAGCGCGCTCTTGTTCCTGAACGCGGTGAGTTTCTGGTCGTTCATTCTGTCCAAGTAGACACCGATCACAAATCCAAGGGGCACTAGCACGTTGACCCAGTGGTCACGCAGCATGGACGCAAAGTTGACCATATTTCCTTAAGAACAAATAATAAATGCATATTATTTCCTATTACACATCAGTGTACAACTGACAGCTTATTAGATAGCAAATACATAGCAGGATCTTCATGATTTCTGTATTCAGTCAAGTACCACAAAATTAAAAGATCCCGAGTTTTACAACCAATTCTCTTAAAAAAAAAACTGTCAATTTATACATTTTAATACTGAATGTTGACTTTTGTAGTAAACAGCGATATCTGAGTTGTCACGAATGACTAATATCGGTAATGGACACAGCTCATGTGATGATTATTTAAACATCAAATCAGTTCCCTAATTTCTACTGGCACTTCAATGTTTTACATTTATGTTAAAATGATTGATTATGTAGTTTGCTCTGCAATATTAAGAGATAGAAGGCACTAGATGCATATTTCTCATTGGTTTGATATACTTGATATATTAAAATCTTATTGTTTATCAAACGCGGTAACAATTCCGTAAAAACAGTTATTTGTGATGGATCGCGTCTCATTCCGCACATCTAAGCAAGAACCATCTTACCGACTGCAGACAGGAGCCGTTAATAACAGCAACACGTCAATAAGCTGCTTCGACTTCACGAGAGACTTTAAAAATGGGCCATTAAAAGAAAAATCTGCTTGGCCGTATCGTGTATTTGATTTCAATCAAGTCAAATTTAACTAGAACGTGACATTTGGTATAATAAAATTTTGCAAATTAATGATATTTTGTTTCTAATCCATCCTGTATCAATTTGCCTGTTTTAGCTCGAGCTGCTTGGCCTAGCTAGCAAAAGATAGCGGGAAAATTAGTCACGCATCTCTTGAAAAACACACAAAGCTACATAACAACCAACGTAGGACAGATTATATTTATTATAAATGGAGCACTGTGAGATTAATGCGGACATGCGATTCAACTTTACCTTAACCTCCAAATTCGCCCTCGCCTGCTGTCTAGAGCTAGCGACGGAGGACATTGGACTAAACCAACCCTCGGAGAGGTTAATTCTGGGGGGGCTCCATAATGTACTGTGCGTAAAAATACATTTATACACATAAATAAAGCGACCAGTTATTTAAATTATGTAGAAACCTATTTAAATATTTATTATAATGTGACTGTGTTTGATTAAAGTTATATTTTTGCTCATCTATATTTATATTTGAAGACATTTGGAGGAATGGTACAACTGAACACCCTTTCACCTTTGACGCAGCAGTAATGGCGAACCGGTAGCAGAAGAAAGTGCGGTTCTTTGTAGCGGTTGTTAATTCAAATATCGTTAACATGTTGGCTACTCATTTAAAAAATCTCTAATATAATTTATAAAAAAACAAATTGTTGTCCCTATGAGCTTTTATGGTATGTTTCTGTTCTTTATTCGCCTTGTAAACAGCTATCTAGTTACCTAATTTGCCCTGTGTTTCTGGGCTAGGAATGTAACTAACAGAATTGTTCTACAATTTTTATTATATTATTATCTATTATTGCTGTTCATAACATACCACATCGTTTTATATGTCCACGATTTATTTTATTTAACTAGTGTAGCCATTTGAGATTTGTAGCTGTAGTTTTAAAAACCTCCAAGCTAGATAACTGGCTAGTGTACTGCCTAAGTAATTGTCTTAATTTATTAGAAATATTTTCTACTCTAAACAGTAAAAAACGTATTTTCATCTTAATTTTGAACGTTTCCTAATTTGCATAAAGTTACTCTTGGGATAACGATTGGTAGATCAACATTCTTCTATGTAAAATAGGCGAGTTCATTTGGGAAAGAGGGTCCCTGACGATTGATATATTTGACTTAATAGTTTCTTTGCGCCAGATCAGTAATTATTCACAAATAACCTTACACATTGAATGTGTAAGCGAAACTTGGTTTACTCTCTGTGAGATATAAAAGTGCCCTTGGATGGACTAGTTGCCTGCTTGTTCTTACAGTATGTTTATGGAGATTGTATACTGCTGCGTGAATCAGCCCGTTGTTTAACATCGTGACAGTTTCCCTAGTGGAGGAAAATGACGTCCATTATAAAGCTGACGGCCCTGTCGGGGGTGCAGGAGGAGTCGGCCCTCTGCTACCTGCTGCAGGTCGACGAGTTTCGCTTCCTACTCGACTGCGGCTGGGATGAGAGCTTCTCCATGGACATCATCGATGCCATTAAAAGGTGGGGTGAGGCTCCGCCCTTCCTGTTCCCCCTGTAGGTCTATTGGGCTCATTGCCCTCAAACACCACCTGGTCACTGACACCCCCTCTCCCCTCCTCGTTGCTCTTCCCCAGGCATGTTCACCAGGTGGATGCTGTGCTGCTCTCTCATCCGGACCCCCTGCATCTCGGTGCTCTGCCCTATGCTGTGGGAAAGTTGGGTCTCAACTGCACCATTTATGCCACCATCCCGGTGTACAAGATGGGACAGATGTTCATGTACGACCTGTATCAGGTGAGTGATGGGCCTTCATGCCCCTGTTATGCCTAAAATGTCTTAAAGGCAGGAATTAGTCACTTGGGAAAACTAATGAGCAACTTGCAGACATGCGAATGCTCAGGTCTGCTTAGGGGCGGTGTGTGACACTGTGGGTTAGGATACTAACCGGGTCCAGAAAGTCGGTGGTTCAAATACCATTGCCTGCAAAGTGATTTCACTGTTAGGTCCTTGATTATGGCCCTTAACTTGAAATACTCAAGGGACTGGCTGACCCTGCTCTATCGGTCTGGTTATATGCATCTACTAGATAAAAAGATTAAAAAAAAAAAATGTAAATGTAGTTCTTCAGTGCAAAAATGAATAATGACTCAATACACACTGGAGTAAGATGTGAACTGATTTTGGAGGTTAAATTCACAAATGAATGTCTCACCAGTCACGCCACAATACTGAGGACTTCACCTTGTTCACTCTGGATGATGTGGACTCTGCATTTGACAAAATCCAGCAATTGAAATATTCACAGATCGTCAATTTGAAAGGTGAGAGAATGCAGACATTTGACTCTATTCAGGGTGCATGTCCCTTTTTTACAAGTGTATAACACCTGATCTTGACCTTCAGGGAAAGGACACGGCCTTTCCATCACTCCCCTGCCAGCGGGTCACATGATCGGCGGCACCATCTGGAAGATTGTGAAAGATGGTGAAGAGGAGATTGTGTACGCAGTGGACTTCAACCATAAGAGGGAGATGTAAGTGTTGCAGTGTTGAAGCTGTGGGTGAAAGGCATTTATGGCCACCTTTGTGAGGGGCTTTCCCTGTTAGCTTGGCTTTGTGTCACTGGGGCCCACATTCATGTTTGCAGTCACCTCAATGGCTGCTCCCTGGAGATTGTGAGCCGGCCCTCGCTGCTCATCACGGATTCCTTCAACGCCACGTACGTGCAGCCGCGTCGGAAGCAGCGCGACGAGCAGCTTCTCAGTAAGCCCTGCCGGCATCTCACCGCGTTCTCTACAGCACCCCCTATTGAATGCCTTAAACGGTCACCGTGTGCTTTTCAGCCAATGTGATGGAAACGCTGCGCGGTGATGGGAATGTGCTCATTGCCGTGGACACCGCAGGCCGGGTGCTGGAGCTGGCACAGCTGCTGGATCAGATATGGAGGACGAAAGATGCCGGTTTGGGGGCCTACTCCCTTGCGCTGCTCAACAACGTCAGCTACAACGTGGTGGAGTTCTCCAAGTCACAGGTCTGCCCTCTACCTGTCTCGGATTCCAGGTTATTTTCTTCAGTCGGGTTTGGGAGAGACGTGCTGACAGGATTTTCTCCATAGGTCGAGTGGATGAGCGACAAGCTGATGAGATGCTTTGAGGACAAGAGGAACAATCCCTTTCAGTTCCGTCACCTGTCCCTATGCCACAGTCTGGCCGACTTGGCCCGCGTGTCCAGCCCCAAGGTGGTGCTGTGTAGCCAACCAGATCTGGAGTCTGGTTTCTCCCGTGAGCTCTTCATACAGTGGTGTCGTGATGCCAAGAATTCGGTCATCCTGACATACCGGACCACGCCTGGAACTCTGGCTCGATATCTGATCGACAATCCGGGTGAAAGGATCCTTGACCTGGAGGTGAGACATGGGCTCGTGTGCAGGATGAGGTCCTTGGTAGTAGGTTTGACTCAGGAGGTCTGCATCATCAGGGGACCTCATGACCTCTTTTCAGTATAATTTCTGTGGATGAATGAGTTGTTTTATTAGTATGTATATTATGTGCTCAAATCAGATCAGAAGACGGGTAAAGCTCGAAGGGCGGGAACTGGAAGAATACCTTGAGAAGGAAAGACTGAAAAAGGAGGCTGCGAAGAAGCTTGAGCAAGCGAAAGAGTGAGTTACAGCGTGTGTGTCTGTGTGTGTGTGCATATGCACGCACACCTACAAAACCACGAACAACACATGCAAGCCGACAGACGTTCATTGGCAGCCAGCGATCAAAGACCCCAGTCATCCCAGCCGTGGAGCTTTCACCCTCTTCAAGTCTGGCAGCTGATCTCGCTGCTTTTGATCTCAAGCTGGCAAGCTAGATAGAAGCTTTTAGCCCTATGCTATCAGACTGTTAAACACCTTAAGTTCTGGTTGGATTCCTTCATGCACTAACACTGATCTACAGCCAACTCCCTCCCATCTGCGCTAAGCCCACTATGGCACGATTCCACTTTGGTACATTATTGTGGCTTGGATATGTTTACTACTCCTACTTATTCTCCTTTTTTTAACGATCTATTTTTATTCTTTCTTTTATTGTTCCTGTCTTTTAATTCCACCTGTTATATCGCCCACATTTTGCGAAGCCAAGAACCAGGCTTGGGTGGTATTAATGTAATGCGGTATACCGTAGGGTTTTGGGTATGCTACCGTATTTTGAAATATTGCAAATAAAATTCGCTGAGCTGGTGGTGTGGGATAATATTGCACCCAGCCACCACCACCCCCAGCAAAAAAAACAGAATAGTGTTGTTGTTTTTTTGAAAATGCTGTTAAAATACTGTATACTGCGGTATAATGTCTAGAAGGTATTACTGTATGAAAAATTGGATACTGCCCAAGCGTACCAAGAACCCTGCCTGCAGACTGAGCGATGAAGACCTTTGGAGGGACTGACAGCAGTGACTGTGCCTGTTTAGCACAGGGATCCTCAGCCTGAATGTGGATGTCTGTGACATTGTTGGTTGTGTGTGTCTGTCTGTCTGTCTTTCTGTATGTGTGTGTATGTATGTATGTATGTATGTATGTATGTATAAGTGTGTGTGTGTTTACGGCGTCCGTTCGCGTCTCCGCAGGGTGGATGTCGACTCCAGTGACGAGAGCGACATGGAGGACGACCTGGAGCAGCCGGCCGTGGTGAAGACCAAACACCACGACCTGATGATGAAGGGGGAGGGTAGTCGCAAGGGCAGCTTCTTCAAACAGGCCAAGAAGTCCTACCCCATGTTCCCTGCACACGAGGAGCGGATCAAGTGGGACGAGTACGGAGAGATCATCAGGTATAGTGAGGACCGAGGGCCTGGGCTGTCATTCTGCCGTGTCGGGGTGGAAGCAGACGCCCGTGCTCACGTTCACTTGTTCTGATCACTCTATCCTCAGACCGGAAGATTTCCTGGTGCCCGAACTCCAAGCCACCGAGGAGGAAAAGAACAAACTGGAGTCAGGAATGGCAAACGGAGACGAGCCCATGGACCAGGACCTCTCTGATGTGCCCACCAAGTGTACGTCTACCACAGAGGCGATAGAGATCAAGTGAGTGTTTGCCCTCAGAGAGGTAGGAGAGAGAACAGGCCGTACCATTCCATAGGTGAGGGGGGAGGTGCATAATCTCTGTAGGAGGGTTTTACACGCACATAAATTGATTCAGCTTTTCGGGAAAGCATGTATTTCCTGGAGCCAAACATCTGGTATTAATATTACAATAGTCTATAAATAAAACCTTACATTTTGATCAGTTTATATAAATTTGATATGGTCTAACCATCTTCATGGATCATTCCAATGACAGGAAGGAAGTTGGTGGTATATCTATTAGTATTGTGAGTTTTTGTGATTACCTGTCTTCAGAGCCAGGATCACCTATATTGACTATGAGGGTCGGTCGGACGGAGATTCCATAAAGAAGATCATAAACCAGATGAAGCCACGGCAGCTGGTCATCGTGCATGGGCCACCCGAGGCCAGCCTGGACCTGGCCGAGTCCTGCAAGGCCTTCAGCGGCAAGGACATCAAGGTGTACACCCCCAAGCTGCAGGAGACCGTGGATGCCACCAGCGAGACACACATCTACCAGGTGAGGTCCCCAACTGGCGCGTGTCCCGTCCTTGCCGAGATGCCGGGGGTCAGAGCGTGTGCTGAGGGATGGAGGATGGAGGATGCGTATGCCTCACTGAAGCTGGAGAGCCCCCTGTCCACAGGTGAGGCTCAAGGATTCGCTGGTGAGCTCGCTGCAGTTCTGCAAGGCCAAGGACATGGAGCTGGCCTGGATCGACGGAGTTCTGGACATGCGCGTCATCAAGGTGGACACGGGCGTGGTGGTGGAGGAAGGCGAGCTAAAGGACGATACCGAGGAGGGCGAGCTGCCCATGGAGGTGAGCGCGGAGCTGGGCGGTGACCACAGCGCCGTGGCCCAGCAGCGCGCCATGAAGACCCTTTTCGGTGAGGACGAGAGGGAGGCCTCCGAGGAGAGCGACGTCATTCCCACTTTGGAGCCACTGCCGTCCAATGAGGTAAGGAGGGGATTCCGAGGAGCCGGCGGGGAGGGGGGTGTTTCCTTGTGAGCGAAGGCTCAAGGGTGTTTCCCATCTGCCACAGATCCCGGGACACCAGTCAGTGTTCATCAACGAGCCGCGCCTGTCGGACTTCAAGCAGGTCCTTCTGCGAGAGGGGATCCAGGCGGAATTCGTGGGGGGGGTGTTGGTCTGCAACAACATGGTCGCGGTTCGCAGGGTGAGTCCCGACTGATGCCTTAGACAGTGACTCACAAGGTTACGCAATGACTTCATATTGGACGCACTGGAAATAAAGAGGCTGAATTGTTCTAGAATCTACTTTGGCTTTAATTATACTTGGCATCGGATGTCCCTAGTTCACAGCATGTTGTAACCTTCTTCTGTGGTTGAGCAGCCCAGAACAAATTAGAAATGATAATCGATTCACATGCTAATGTGTGACGCCTTGATATTATTAGATCTAATCTTCTATATGGTGAATCTTGCGAGTAGCAAGTGAGTCTCGGGTCTCCACCCACGACACAGAGCTCAGTCGACCTGCTGGAAGGTGCCAGCTTTTCATTTGCACCTTGAATGATTCCTGGCTTCCTTGTTACCATTCAATGTGGAGCTGGCATGAGTCAGTCCCTTTGGAGGGACGGTTAGGCATGACTAATCCCGAGCACTGGGCGTCTTGTGCTCCCTTCCAGACTGAAGCCGGGCGGATCGGATTGGAGGGTTGCCTCTGCGAAGATTACTACAAGATCCGGGACTTGCTGTACCAGCAGTATGCCGTGGTGTAGGAGTATGGCTTGTTCCACCCTCTCCCGTCCTTGTTTCACAGGAGCCAGACAGACAACGCCCAAGCCTTCACTGCGGTCCCTGGTCCATCTGTAAAAGACTTCGGAGTTCGGTTTCCATTGTACTCACTTTTATTGTTCATTTTCCTAACCATGGCCCCCGAGGAGTTACTGCTGTGAACTCTGGGGGGATGACCCTGTTGAGTTTGCCCTCAAACTTGACCTTGAACTCAAGGCACCTTCTCGTGGATTGTCAGTATCCCGTGCAGGGTGGATTTGTCCTCTTGATCTTTTTTTTTTTTTGTTTTATAAAATATAAGTTTGAAAGATGACTGTCTGCAGAAGGTGTTTTGGAAGCCTGGGCGGCAGGGTGGGAGTGACGGTGGAATCAGTAGGCGAGCAGTGAGGAAGCTGGCTCTAGCATCCTTACTATTCACTGTGGGCACCCAAACACCAGATGGGGGCTGTTTACATTGTGTCCTATGTCGCACACTATTTACAGTTTAATTTATGCCTTTTATCTAGTTGTAAAACAGTTTTCTGTTTAGCCTTTTATTAATTCCAGCTTAATTGTCACAGTATATGTGTGCGATTTTTTTTATTTTAATTTTTTTTAAACCTGTCTATTCAAATAGCAATTTCTCCTAACCCTTTCCCCAGATGAGCTCTCCTGCCACCTACCCAAACTTCTGTCGTTATCCTGAATCTCACTACTTGGAGCCCGGGGACAGGTGCCAATTGGCAGTGTCGTGAATGTTTATGTCCAGTGGGCATCTCCAAAGGCAGACATGTGCATCAAGCATCCATTCCCTGCAGCTATTACACTTTGATATCACTGTGCTCATCATACCGGTATCCGCTCATCCACAGACTTAATTAATCCTCTCCTGTTATCGCTGGAACTAAGAGCCAGACGGGCTCTCCTACTCACACACGGCCCCAAACGCAGACAGGAACGTACCCGCCTCAAAAGACGATGCCGCAGGAGGCCATCTCTACCTGTCTGGGGCAGTGGGCTGTGATCCGGTCATTTATTTCCACTGTAGGCTGAATAAGTTTTCCAAATCATACTTTAGGGAACCATAGCAGAGCATTGCAGTTATAAACCTCACCATGTTGATGCCTGTATATAACCCACAAACTGAAAAGGACTCGAGTTAGGAGCTGAACTTTGGTAACCCCTCTCTGGTGGGGCGAGAGGCGCAGAGCACGCCATCCCACTTATAGCCTTCATTTTGATAATTGAACAGGGGTGCCTGCAATAGCCATCACGTAATCCTCTTAACTCGCGTAATGCTGACTCTCACTGAAGACTCATTTTATTGTAACGACGTGCTAAGCTGGACACTGTGACCAATTGTTGGCCGTCTCATCTGCCCCCTGGTGGTGACAGGGTGCCAAAGGGAGTACCCTTTCTGCTCTGGCCTCTGCCTACTGTCTCCTGCTTTGCAGTAGTGATGTTTCCATAAACCCATAACAGCTCGTGAAGAAAATGTACCATGCCCACTTATTATGGTCCATTTCGTGGCCAGTTATTGACCATGTTGTGTCTAACGGGTAAGATTGTGTTGCATTTCCTATATAGTCAGATTTTATCTGGCTTGTTCTTGTTTGGGCTTGAGCTATACGATACAGAGGAGACTTTCAGGAATGGATTTGGTAACCGTTGTGTGGTATAAATGTGGCCAACCTCATTGATCAGTTTGAATTTGCGGTTGATGCCAAAGACATTTTACAAGTGGCTCATTCAGTGTTGCACTCCAGCTGTTGATTGGCTCGTAGTACAATGTGTTACTGTAGCCCTCCGAGATAATATATGCTCAATGTGGGAACCATCTGATGTGGTGCTGGGTGAGAAGGCTCAAGCTGGAGTGATGTACAGAGTACGTGCAGACAGAAGCCTCATCTGAAGACTCAAGTTCTTATCCACCTGCTTCTCATTAAATGTGTTTTTAATTCCTACCATTTTATGGTGTAATCCCTGCACCCTCAGCGTGCTTAACAGCTCTTGCCAGCAGACAAGATGCACATTAGTGTGTCTGGGAAGTTAGAGCCCCCTCTTTTAAATTGCATTATTGTGGGTATTTAACGTAAGCAGCACAGCACAGTTAACGATTGAGATGCATTACTGTGGGACTATGACGAGGCATTCTGGGGGATGACAGCCGTTGGGGAGAAGGTGTTCTGACTGTCTGCTTTAGATGTGTATCATAAGGATCTGGAGTAGGGGAGGAAGAGAAATTTTGTTACTTTTGTCACTTATGTGTGATTCATCTGTTGTTTTTTCGTAGCTTATTCAGTTGGGGTCCCCTGGTAATCCAGAGAAGATTCCAGGAACCATTAGAAGGTGGGCCTGCTTGTGGTGCCAACCAATTAAATGGTGTGCATACAAGGTTAATCACTAAGGGTAGGTTAGAGTTGCGTGTACCTGGAAGGCAACTGTTTGCCGTTTTGGAATCACATGCCCTCAGAGCCACAGTGCGTCAAGTGCAGTTCATGGTACAAACGGGTGTAGTGAGACTGTGCCTGGGACCTTTAGCGTGGCCTTTGCTACGAATGCAGCCTGAGAGCATTAATTAGACCTAGAGTGGCTGTTCATTGAAGCCGGGACGTCCAGGGAGCTTGGGCGTTTGTCATTGTGGACTAGGACACGGTAACAACATTACACATATCAGATAAAGAAAAGCAAAGAGAAATAAATTCCACCTTTAATTTTTTAAAAAGCTTGTGTTCAATTATGGTAACACAGTTTTCTCCAAGATGGAAATAATTGGAACTGAAAGTCCTTAAGGTGCGTCCTAACACTACTCTGAAATAATTATGAATCACTGGTGACATTTAATGTGTCAATATGACTTTAAGGAAGCTACTTTTGAAATGAACTTTATGTTTATTAGAACTCTGAAGCCTTTCAACTCTGGATTGAGACTTTGAATAATTACTTGGTGCCTTTTATGTTGAATGGTGTTATTTTGGGGAAATTGATCGATTTCACTGGAATGACGTATAGATCCTGTCGCAGTTTGTAGTTGAGATCACAAGTTAATGGAAAGCAAATGATGTCTGGGGAGGCAGTGAAGGTCAGATACAGAATAACTTGCAGAATTACGGGGTCCCACGACTTCTCTGTGATTGTTTAATCCCTCTGCTGTGACTGACCACCCTATTCTGCTTTTCCTCCATGTTGAGGAGACTAAAATGCTACGTCCTGTGAAAAATGCAATGTTTTAAATATTCCAGTAGACATCTGCTTCCTGGAACTAAAATTAGCTTTTGACATATGATAGAATCCTGAAAGCTAACATAGTTTGATACTATTGCTGTTTCTCACTGGCCTGGTCCATGACATGTCTATTTTCAGATTTACCTTTTTTTCCCCTAAGTTACAGCACTCTATATAAAGTCTCTTGCGCTGTCATGCCGTAAGCAGACCTGAAGCCAAAGCCGCCGGTCCCCCTGCTGACCGTTGCCTTTGCTATACCATGAAACACTCGTTTCTGTCAGATGACAAGAATCAGAATCTGTATCATTCATCAAGTACCAAGTGTACAAGGAATTCCTTTTGGTGCAGGTGTCAACGTAGTGTCAATCCGAGGAAAGTATATACAAAAAAGATCCAAAGTGCAAGGTAACAAATATACAAAAGTTAGACACAAACAGACTATACACAAGCAAACTGTCGATAAAAAGATGTGCAATGTAACCTTAACAAAGTGCAACCGCCTGTACGTACTGGCTGCAATGGTGGAACTGGGCAAGGTTCTTAGGAGGATTATGGTAAGCATGGGGTACAGAGTAAGTGTGCCTTACAATGCGTGTAATAAAGTGCATGTGCAGCAGTCTGAAGCAGAGGGATATAAGAAGGGTCCTTGTTTAGATGATGGCCTGAGCAAAGAAACTGGGAAGCTCACAGTTCCTCAGACCACCCCTCTTCTCGTGTCACTATCTGGTTTTTAAGTTGCTGTACTTGGCTCTTCATGGTTGTCAGCCACCATGACAAAATGGTAACATTAACCAAGATGCAGTGGGGTAGATCTTGACTATAACTGGAGATCTCCGTGAACCTGATTCCATTTAAAACCAGTATAACTCTTGGGTGTAATGAAAACCCCTTTGACCTGAGCTATATAGGTTCCGCTTGTGAGTCAGTGCTGTTCCCAGGATGGTGAACCAGCTTTCTCCCTCTCTGGAAGCGGACGGCCCGCAGTATAGGTGTGTGTAGCCGCCAATATAGAGGAGACTGCAGGGGAAAGGTCGAGGTGGTCTTTTCCTGAATTGAGGCTCTGCTCAGCAGTCTTATCAAATGGCGTCTGACAAATCTTTAATCATTCACTCGTCATATCCGTATGTGCGTATAAATAAACTTGCAGCATTGCCGTGTACCACACTGATGATGAATATTTCATTTCCTGACACTGACTTAAGAGCTTTTCAGCAAGGTCTCCCGAGACGGGTCGGTGCCGTTTGTGGCTTACTGCAAATGTCTCTGGGGGTGAGGTGCCTAAGACAATCATCAAGAAAAAAATGACAGACCTTCACAAGATAGAGGAGCTCCCCCCCACCCCCCCCACAAAGGGCATCCTGCCTCACACCTCGCCTTCAGCTTTACATGCTTTTCTTCCACAGCTGTAGAATAGTGTGAAGTGAGACTTCTGCCTCATTTTAGTGTCACCTACTTTGATACTGAAACAGCTTCGGCCATTAGCCACAGTTTCGTAAATCAAAGCACCTCCCGGCTTCATGGACATTTTGCAGACCACCTACTTTAGCTTACCCTAAATATACATGTTTCAGGCATCTGCTAGAGGCCAATTTAGAACACTTTGGTCCTAAAAAGCCAGGAATGCTTACCTTTATAAACCCACTAAAATGTCTATCTATTTCCATGTAATGGAGCTTACTATAGGCTGGTGTGGCAGCAGGCTATTAGGTTTTTCTGAGTAATGGAAAATTGCAAAAATTATACAGAATTAATGCACAAAACAGACTGCAGTGACTGCATTTCAGTGGTAGGTGGAGGGAAACATTTATTTCTACCTAAGGCTGAGAGACCTAATCTGAT
>JAAGVU020000039.1:10045537-10058072 GCA_011763525.2 Mormyrus iriodes
CCAGGAGGAGGTCTGTTTATGTTCATCTTGGGTCAGCACTTCACCAGAAAACAGTCCTAATGGTTTAACTGCATGTGGGGGCAGTGTGTGGGCAGGGTTGGTATGCTGTACCTGTGACTGGAAGGCTGTCTGTTCAAATCCCCGCATTGGCAGAGTGATGTCACCATTGGACCCCTGAGCAAGGCCCTCAGCCTCGGTTACTTCAGGGACTGTCTGACCCTGCTTCCACAAAAATACAGCAATACGGGCTTTTCTACCTGATAGCCCATGCTTCTGCCCCAGTGTCTGTTCATGTGAAGTGGTGTTTTTGATCCTACCACCTATTTTGCCATTGACCCCTCTGCTTTATCAGAAAGGAAATTCTTTTACCTTTTCACCTTACCTGTGCTGAGTACTCGGCTGAGTCACTTAAGTCAGGCAACCGTCATGGGGGGGAAAAAAAAACAAAAAACCCTGCATTTGGATCTGGCAGTGATGACTAAACAAACAGCCAGGTCATTGTTTACACTAAGCTGCAGAAGCTGAGCACGGTGCAGTGGGAGTGTGTTCAGCGTGAGGTCAGTGTCAGAGTATTCGGGCAAAGCAGAGGGCGTGGGCTGTCAAGTGGCTGTAGCTGCAGATCCTTATTTAAGCTCAGACCTTGAACTTTGAGACCTTTCGGGTATTCTCTCATTGCTCATCGGAGATTGAGGGTTGCAAGCTAATGTATGCTAAATTTATCTGCTAATTTATTACAAATCAAGTCGACTGTCCTATTGAGTCTCAAGGAACTTATTGTGTAGCATTGCTGGCAATGTCACCCTCCCTCGTCAGAAGGCCAGGAGATGTGCTCCTGTTCGAATGGTAACTCTGGACTGAGGGAGCTGGTGGCCACGCGCAGTGTAAAATAGTTCAGTGCTATTTGTGGATGGCAGAGTAATTATTTGGCTAGCTGGTGGAGTGTTATGAAATTCAGACCTGTTTAATTCTGTTTTGAGAGAAACCGCTTTTAGGAAAGATACTGGGGGGGGGATTAGGAGAGACGTGCAGTGTGTCTGAGTGTGTCGTGTGAGTTGTAATAAACCGATGGCTTAAGTCACCTTGACCCAGTTGGTGTGTTAATTGCTATTCTAGTATGGGTCTTCAGAGATGTCATTTAGCCAAGTGCGAACGGGCCGGCCCAGTTCTCCCGCTGTGGTGATGACGGCGCACTTTCTGACGACTTCTCTCTGCTCTGGCTTGTTGGGTCGGGCGGGGAGGGATGGGCCTAGCTGTGCTCCACAGGGCAGGGAGCGAACCCCGCCAGGTTCACGCAGGGCCAGACATATGGACCCGGCTCCTTGTTAGTCTTCTTGAAGCCCAGCCAGAGCTGGCCCCTCCATACTGTCGCCTTCCCTATTTTTACACCCGACCCAAGACCTTGAGATGGTCATGGGTCACCAGTGGTCACGTCAGCTGGCTAAGCTAGTTAATAAATGTGGGGATTTTTAATTCATTTGATTCACGCAGGGCTTCCAGAGCATTTTGATGATCAGGTCAGCGCTGGGTTAATGGAATAAGGTCTTCGAAATCACTTCAGAGCCAAAGCGACTGCAAGAGAGACTTGGATTAGCCGCTGAAAGAATTGAACTGAGGGTGTCTGGGTGATTCTTGCAAAACCAGGTGAAAACATTTAAGGTCGGGTTATGACCTTGGACTTGCACTCTGGGCCCCCATCTTCCCCTTCAAGATGGAGCAGGATGTAGTGTGTACAGCTTCCTTGTCACGGGTTAGTTGGACACTGGCGACCTCTTGTGTTCATTAAGTGTATTGCAGCTGAATGAAGCAAGTCTACTGGTAAAAGGCATATTTTCTTATGTTGAATGCTCCGCTAAAGGACATGCCCCCCAGTCCCACGTGAATGTGCATAATGAAATGCCAACAATATACTTAGTAGAATACCCTCAGAGAGAGTGTCTGCTTAAAACACGGAAATATATTCCTTGTTTCTTTACGACTCTGCATCTCCCCACAGTCCTTCCTTCTAACAATGGCTAATCATGGTGATGCTAGTATGGTGGCAGGTAGCCTTGTGCGTAAGGATGTGTGTGGTTTGTCTGTTTGTGTGGGGAGAAATTTTTTTGCGACGGATAATTATCCCAAATTGCTCCAGCAAAGACGTGAGGCTACATATATGGTCAAAAGTCTCTCTTGGGTTTAATCGCTGAAATTATAAATAACATGGTTTGAGAGAGTTCCCTGCGATGCACTGGTGTCCCTTCGTGGGTTATATCCTATTTTATGTCTGTAACTTCTGGCAAAAGCTCTGGGCCCCCATGACGCTGCACAGGGCAAGCTGCTATGGCCGATGGATAGATTGTTTAAGGCGCTCGTAGTTATTAAAATCGTACAGAATCACACACATGGGCAAGGTTTCTGCCGCAGGGCACTATGAAATGGAAGTCTGGACAGTAATCTATTGCCTAATTTGCACCCCCAGTCAGAGCCGTTTAGAGGCCCTCCAGGGCTCCCCCCGTCCTCGGCTGCCATTCACCGCCTGCTCCTCTCCTCCTCGTTTCAGCGATCCACGAGTTCCCGGACGATTTGTTCTCCAACGCCGAACGGAAGCAGGGGGCGGTGCTGCTGCACATCCTGGCGGTAGGCCTTCCGCTTCAGCCCGGGCACCCGGCGGTTTGGCTTTGTGGGGGGGCCTCGGGCGTAACGTCACACTCCTGCCCTGACCACAGCCTTCTGAGCCACACTGCCATTATGGCCAGGATGCCATGGTTGAACTCCTGATAATTGTGTTCATCCCTACTCATTATGATTACTAAAATGTGGGTTAGAGCCCCCCCCCCCCACTTAGTGAACCCTTGGGACGTCCAGGCACATCACATGGTTGCTGGCAGTTCATCACACAGCAAGGGTTTTGCCCCTCCACTGACTGACAGCCTAATTTATGACAACTAGAGGGACCCCATGTGACCAGTATAATTGATGCATTCGTGGTGCGTTATGGAAAACGCGGGCAGTCTGTCATGTTGACAGGATGAGGGCACAGCACGTTATTCATTCTGAAATGAAATATCCGGCGGGCCCAACACGATGAGACGCATGCCAGTGATGTTTTCCTGCCTCATTACCTGATTATTTTTGAGTGGGTTTTTTTAAATAATTTTTTTTAATATGGCACTCCTTATTGATTGATTTTTATTTTCCCCCTGCTTATTCTCGGAAAGCTTCTGCAGCAAAAGTAGTCAGGGCCTTTAAAGGCTCGCACACACACTTTAGCACGTTAGCGGTTGTTAACGTGACCCTCCGTCGTCTTCCAGGCCCTGTACATGTTCCTGGCTCTCGCTATAGTCTGCGATGATTTCTTTGTAACGTCGCTGGAAAAGATCTGCGAGGTGAGCAAGCCACCCAGGCCACTGGTCCCTGTGCCGTCCCCCCCCCCCAACCCCGGCCCACCAGGGGACTCTCCGGCCTTTCTGTTTTTCGCCCACAGAAGCTGGACCTGAGTGAGGATGTCGCTGGGGCGACCTTTATGGCAGCGGGCAGTTCGGCGCCTGAGCTCTTCGCCTCCGTCATAGGTGAGGCGAGCCGCCTCATTTGGAGAACTGGAGTGTACCAGTCTGGACCGCTGACTGAGCCGCGCTGGCTGTCCCGCAGGGGTCTTCATCACCCATGGCGACGTGGGCGTGGGCACTATCGTCGGCTCTGCGGTCTTCAACATCCTCTGCATCATCGGCGTGTGTGGGATATTTGCCGGACAGGTCTGTACATGCCGCTCTCATCCCCATGGGCCTCTGTGCCGATTATTGGACCATAAAGCATAATGAGCCATTGCCAGGCCCAATGATCGTCATTTGTGAGAAACGCAGCGCTCCGCCCATGTGCAGCCTGGGCCACATGAGGCTAACATGGTGGCTGTTCTCACACTCAACTGTCCCCCTCCCCCACCAGGTCGTGATGCTCACCTGGTGGTCGGTGTTCCGGGATTCCTTTTACTACACCCTGTCTGTGGTGGCACTGATAGCGGTGAGCTTTCTGGCCTGTGTACACATACACGGAATCATTGTAATGGTTTGCTCCCCATACTGGTATTTTCCCTGTATCTGTGTCCTACCTGCTATTACATATGCTGGTTAAATGCAGCTTTCCCCCCCTCCCTCATTTTCTCCACACCCACCCCCAGTTCATCTACGATGAGAAGATTGTGTGGTAAGTGTTCCCCCTGCCCTCTCCACGTCCCTGCCTTGAGTGCTGCCGTGCCATGGCTTTGACAGACTCCACCTCTCTCTCAGGTGGGAGAGCCTCATTCTGGTGGTTATGTATGCAGGCTACATCATCACGATGAAGTAAGTTTGCCTGCAGCACACTTGTTCTCCAGCAGGGGGCCTACACCTCTCTCATGCAAGAAATCTAGTGATGGTACTCGGTGTGGAGCCATGTGTAGGATGCAGGAGTGCTGTGATGGTGAAGCTATGTGCAGGAAAACCTGGGGAGGAACATTATTTTTTTTCAATATTTTATATTATCCCCCCAATCACCATCACTAGTATGAATTGGAGTGGTACATTCTCCTGAATGCTTTTCATCCATGGCCCCTTTTGTGTGTAATCGACCTGATCGGTTCCCTAGGCAGTCAGCAGCTTCCCACTCATTGCTTAATCTGTTCTCAGTATGTTCAAGGAATGGCTTGAGTGGATGAG
Organism: Mormyrus iriodes; assembly: GCA_011763525.2. Lineage (NCBI taxonomy): Eukaryota > Metazoa > Chordata > Actinopteri > Osteoglossiformes > Mormyridae > Mormyrus > Mormyrus iriodes. The sequence goes on from JAAGVU020000039.1 coordinate 10,050,208, forward strand.
TGGCCAAGGCTTGATTTTGCTTAGTTAATCCCCATTATAATTCTGAGGGGGGGAAATAATTTTTTTCTGACACATTCTGTTTTCTCCTTGTGCAGATTTAACACAAGCTTGCAGAATTTCTTCACAGGGAAGTCCAGCAAGAATGTTGCCAATGGCGACACCATGAGAAGCGAGCTGGAAGAGGGTAATGATCATTATGATGGTATTTGGGATGACCCATCATTGCCCTTGCTGAGTCCAGGTAAGGCTAACCAGGCAGGCTGCGCTCTTTCGCCTGCTAGAGGGTGAGCCCACTCACCCATGATGGGGGGGACCGTTAGGACCACAGCAGGGTGGGTTGGGACCTCCGTACCAGTAAACATCAAGAATTTGAGAAAAGGTTCTGGGAAGCGGAGTTGCGTAAGTTGAGTTAGGTTGACAGGATGAGTGAGGCTGGGTACAGCACAAGGTACCAGAGCCTCCTGGCCCTGGGTGCTGTAGGAGATGGAGATCACATGATGCAGTCTTCCTTGCTGATTTGGTTACCTCCGTCTTTTCAGCAGCGCTTTGACACTTTGGCTAAAACGGCCTCTGCTGAGCTTTAGTTCTGCTGCTCTTTCCTGCCAAGTCTGCAGAGAGCCTCTGATTCCCGGCAGCCGCCCGCACTCCTTCGGGTAACCGCTGGCCCCTTCCAGGGCAGGTCTTCATTAGCTCGTTATACCTGTCTGTTTAGCCTTACTAAGCCTGCTGTTTTTTGTGCTGTTTTGTCTTGCTCTTGCACTGTGCCGCTTCTCTGCATTCTCGGGTTTGCATGTTGGGCTAAGTGGAGGGAACTGAAGGTATCCAAAGCCTGTGTGTGTGCCTCCACCCACTAACTCCCTGCTTGGCCTGCCAGTTCTGTCTCTTTGTCTGTGGCTCCGAGGCTGGACGCCACAATTTGCAAACTTGCTGAAAGTCTTTATATCTGCACGGAAATCGAAATGATGAAATCTGACAGTCTTGAAATAATAACTGTCCAAATCCATCAGCTGTTGGGCCTTTGTGGGGTCTTATGGGACTTGTAGTCAAGTCTGTTTGACATGGGAAGCGAAGAATTTATTAGTGCTTATTCATGCCTTTTTAACGTTGCAGTAGTTGGCCTGTTCTAAGTGTTTTTAAAAAAAAAAAAAAAAGCTCTGAAATGAACCTGGTGACTATACAATATCTGAATCAGAATACAACTTCTGATGCTAAAGGCTACATCAGTTGACATCCCAGCCTGGCTGCTCTGGTCTCCATCCTGGTCTCGAGTGGCCGGTCTCTGCAGCTGAAGGCATTCCTGTTCTCTCAGTGAAGCCCAGCAGGAATTACACCCGTGGCTCCGTGGTGATGGTGGATGAGATCATGAGCAGCAGCCCTCCCAATTTCCGCTTCCCGGAGGCTGGCCTGCGAGTCATGATCACCGACCACTTTGCGCCCAAGACACGTCTCCGGATGGCCAGCCGGCTCATCATCACCGAGGTATGGGGAGGGGGTGGGCAGGCTCAAGGTGGGGCCACTGAACTTACCTAGCCTGTAAGTTTGACATCATCTGCAGTTCCACTAATCTGAGTAAGGATTGAATTGGTAGCAGGAAATGGATGGCTTCTATGTGGTGTCTCTGGGCAGCGGCAGAAACTGGTCCAGTCCGCAAACGGAGTTGAGTCAGTGGTGGTGGTAGGGAAGCTGGAAATGGAGAATGGGAATGTACCGGAAGATAAGCCAGAGGAGAGTGACCTGTCCTCACCGTTCACCGTACCAGGTGAGTGCCACTTGCAAGCCTGCCTTTTAAGGTGGGGGGCATAAGAGGGGCAATAATTCACACACAGGGGCCAACCTTATCATTAGCCAATGATATGTTTTCAATTGGTGAGTGACAGGGGAGGGGGCTCTGAAAGGGCTGCTCCAACTCTCAGCTGGGACCAGTGCCCCCCCCCCCCCATACGTCCCTTTAGACGGGGGGTATTAAGGCTGTGGTGCTACACGCTATGAGTCAGCAAAAAATGCCCTGATTTCATTGGTCTGTCTCATGAATAAGTTTTATTAAACTGCCATTGTTGCCTCACACGTACCCACCTGTTGGGTGGATGTGTTTTGTGAAAGCTGAATGAGGGCATGTGTATATTGCCACTGAAGTTGCAGTTTTTCCTCATTCCTGCAGGGGGTGTCATGAACAAGGTAAAATGGATAATCTCCTGGCCGATTCTGCTGCTGCTGTTCTTTACTGTGCCAAACTGTGCCAAGCCCCGATGGGAGAGGTTCTTCATGCTGACCTTTATCCTGTCAACACTCTGGATTGCTATCTTTTCGTACTTCATGGTGTGGATGGTAAGTGGGGGTGGGTGTGTTTTAGTATACGACGGACAGTTTATCCACTGGGACTATGCAATATAGGTATAGTGAGTATTGAGACTCAAGCAGCAGTACCCTGACCTGACCATTAGACTGCAGTCTTAATGCACATACACAGTTGGCTTATGCCTACACATTTAGGTATGCTTACACTGGTATGTCCCATCTCCATGTGCAGGTTACAATAATTGGGTACACGCTGGGAATTCCTGATGTCATCATGGGCATTACCTTCCTGGCAGCTGGCACCAGCGTTCCTGACTGCATTGCCAGTCTCATCGTGGCCCGACAAGGTGCCGCATTCCCTCCCCTCCATCCTGATACTTGTGTAACTACCCTACACATTTCTAGCGTTTCATCTGCAAGTATACGGACCCCGTTGGGTTGGGCTGTGCATGTAGCCAAGCCAGAGATGGCTCCGTTAGGCGCTCACAGCCCCCTTGGTTAGCTAGCCTCTTCTCTCCCCAGGCCTGGGGGATATGGCGGTCTCGAACACCATTGGCAGCAATGTCTTCGACATTCTGGTGGGATTGGGTGTTCCCTGGGCCCTGCAGACCATGGCCGTCTCCTATGGCTCTGAGGTATTGATCCTCCTTCATCTGAGCAAGTCCATTTTTGGCAACCTTTGATGCCCATATAGTGTGCACCTTAAGTGCAATGTTCTCCTTCTATCCTAGGTGCGGATAAACAGTGCAGGGCTTGTCTACTCGGTGGTCCTTCTGCTGGGCTCTGTAGCCCTCACGGTAAGTTGCAGGCCCGCTTGGCAATAGAGGCATGCTGCCCTGTTCATACACGACACCACCTCTGTACGTGTTCTCATGCCCCCCACGACTAATTGCAGGTTTTAGGAATCCATGTCAACAAATGGAAGCTGGACCTTAAGCTGGGGATTTACGTCTTGGTGCTCTACGCAGTCTTCCTGTGCTTCTCCATCATGATCGAGTACAACGTGTTCACCTTCGTCAACCTGCCCATGTGCCAAGAGGACCACTAAGATCCGCTGGCTCCATCTCAGTACAAACCATACCTCTCATCTGTTCACACCATTCCAATTGATCTGACCTAGCCCGCTGAGCCTCAGTCTGGTCCCTGATCTCGTAATCCACCCCCCCCCCCCCCATTCTGCCGCCGTCTGTGAGAAGAATGGTCTCCAGAACCTCTCCACCTGGGGAAACAACAGGAATCCTCCATACAAGATCCTGCAAGGTTCCAGTTCCAGGCCTGCCCGGGTACCCCACTGAGGCCCACAGGAACCTCTCCATGGCAGCTTTCTTCCTCTCCCTCTTATAGATGGGACTCCGGATGGCATTCTGTCCGCCACCGTCGCTCCGCCCCTCTTCGTGTCTCTAGCGGGGAGCCCACAGCTCTGTCAGTTGACCTCTGCTGCAGAGGATTGCCAATGACTCTTAAAATTCTATGAGAATGCAATCTGGCAGCTCAGATGTTGAATGGATGCCATAAGTTGATTGTTTAAACAATATTGACTGCATGATGTGTACTTTTTAATTAATTTATTTATTAATTATAATTTTTTATTATTAAGAATTATTTCCTAGGATCAAAACTTTGACGCAGCTGGCTTAAAACATTTGATTCTTTGTGGGACGGTGAGCTTGGGAGGTGCCTCTGCCTCTCGTGTAGTTGGGGAAAGGAACCGCAGGGCAGGTGGCTGTTGGCAGAACCCGCGTGATGTAGATCATAATTCGAGAAGCAGGATTCACATTTTTGCGTCTGTGCGTGGGGTGGGGTTGTATTTGCATGAGAACCTTTCTCCAGTGGTCTGTGTGGCACAAAGACACCAGGGTCAGTGTGTGGGCTCTTGCTTAGCTGTCCACTTGAAAGCTCATTGTTTCCATTCAGGGACTATTTCACTTCCCATTGTGGCATTGGGTTGCACAATGTCTATTGCACATGAAACCCTCCACTGCTCGGGCACTGCAAGGGAACTCCCCATGAATGGCCTGTTGAGTGGCAAGGACAGAAAGTAGGGCAGGGTTACTTGGTGTCCTCTGGTGTTCGGTGATTTTCGCCATCTGTAACAATACGGTTGGCCTCGTATCCTGTGCGTGTGCAGTGTGCGTGCTCGTCCAAGACAGTTTCACCTTCTTTGTGTTTAAGTCACTTCTACATTCGACTCTTACTGTGACCTGTCTGGTTTCCGTGTGTCCTGGTGGCCCCAAATGTAGGTGTTTGGCTGTCTGGACTACTTGGTGCTTCTTGTAGCAGGACCTATAAAGCAGTAATAGGGACGTTTTGGTTGGGATTGTTGCACTTTTACCCAACTGCTGTCCTGTCCTCCCATTCTGAACCAGTGCTTCCTGTGTGGTAGCTGTTGGCAGGGCTTTGCCGTGTGTGTCCTTTTTTTTTTCCTTTCCCAGTGATAATATTTAGAGGATCTGTGATGACCGTATGAACATGCAGTGCATGGACACTAGGTGGAGCTTTGCTACAGAGAAGACTGGCAGCTACAAGTCACATTGCAGTTGGGATGTTGGCCTTCATGCAAGGGTGCCTGGGGGGAGGGGTTGCAGTGCCTGTGAGGAGCTTGAACATCTGTTCTGATTTGGCACCACAGCCAACTCCCTGTACCTGCATCTGCTTCTTCAAAGTTAGAAAGACAGGGACTAGAATGTTCAATCCTCGGCCCGCTGTGGGGTGGGATTCCGTGAGGACTGGCATGAACCAAAATCAGCTCGTCCTTATAGAGGCTGGAAATAAATTCAGACGTAGTTGCATGTGCACGGTGCCAAGCTTTTCGGCTCTTCCCGGTGCATTCACCTTTCACAGCTTTCATTCTCCTCTTTGACCTGCCATACCATCAAATGTATAAATATCTGAAGTGTTCAACAGCTCACAGCTGCTCTGGAATGGAGGAGAACCATTTGCTGCTTGCAGCTGCGCATTTTCTGTCGCGGATACGCGACAGCATTACCCTATGCTTCCATTCCGGGGGCTTTTAGGTGGACATATTCAGCTTATAAGTGTAATATTGATGATCCATGGTGCAGAGATGGGAGGCTTCTGGTCCTCCTGATGTTTTGTGGACTGTATCCCAGAATCCTTAGGCTGTTATTTTCGCTCTGGGAGGAAATGACCATGCTGCCAGGATGGGTGTGATCTTTCTTTGGTGCCAGTTGGTTGCAGGTTCAACAGACATGTACTCATCTGACATCAGCGTGGCTTGAGGACAGGCTTCATCCGCTACGTGACAACTGCATGCGAGAGGTGAAAGCCCACCCCTCACCCCCCCCCCCCAGGTCATCGCAGTAATTGTGATGCTGCCTGCCTGTGTGGTCAATTTCGGGTCTTTGGGCGGAATGGAAAAAAAATTAACTATCTCTGCATCTAAACACAATGCAGCTTTATTTTCCCCAGATGCTCCTAAAACTCTCCATGTACAAAGTAGCGGCCGGTGTGCACTGGACTTCCTGCGTGTGCGTTCAGTTGCAAATGCGCCGATTGTGCAGACACCTGAGAGATGAGTGAGCCTGAATGAATGTGACTTTGCACACTGTGAGGGCAATGTGATGTAGGGTCATTTTGTCAAAATAAATGGTTTAAAAAATATATATATATCTAAAGTCTAGCTGAAGCATACTGACCTCTGTATAACTTATCTGAATGTACTTCTTGTATCTTGCTGTTAGTGGACATACAATGATACATTTAACTGTAAAGCAATAATGAATAATAGTTAATGATTGGCAAAACAGCTGATGTACAATTGTTTAAAAATATGGGCTGTATGATCAAATTAAACATTTATACACTCAGTTGTCTTGTTGTCTCTCTCATTCACTGTATGGTGGGGATTCCTTTATCCCTTTTTGGGAACTGAAACTGCTGTAAGCTTTCTGTTGACTTTGGGATGGGAACTTTTGTAAGTGAGGTGTGAATATTTAAGATTTTTTTTTTTTTTTCCCCACCACAAGAGTCTTCTGCTAACTTGTGTGAGTGGTCAGGCTTTGGAAATGGGAAGTAGACATTGGTTGAATTTTTTTTTTTTTTTGAAAATTCTGTAGGTGGAATGGCTAGAATAGTTTATTATATTATAATTTATTAAACCTGGGGGCATCCTTATTGTCCTTATTTGCCTTCTGGGTTCGGTATGGCACACAAAAAACAGCTTATTTTAATATTTTTATCTGTGGAGTGTTTCCCAGTTCGCTGTACCTGTGTCAGATTAGTCTGACCTCTATCAAACTTGCAACTCTTTCAGCTGTGATTAACACAACTTTGTCACCACAACTGGTTTTTCAATGCAGTTAGATAAAGCAAATAAAAATAAAGGCTGCATGCTTTAAAAAGCAATTTATACTTGCTGGCACGCTTTATTAGGTATGCCTGCTCCTACAAATCACGCCGATAAAACCGAATATGTACGGCAGCTAGACGACGGAGAGGCACATCCTCCGCGAGGCTCAGACATATGATCTGGGTCACTGTGAACGTGGCGGTGCCTTAGCGGTAGCCACGCACCTTGGTTTTTCACGCTGCAGAGAAAGTTGTGATAAACAGCACCCTGTCGGGGCCAGTCCACAAACACCTTAAGGAGAGTGTTCAGAGGAGAACGGCCAGCTCATTAAATCTAGCAGGAAGGCCGCAAGTGCAAAGGTAACAGCTCAGTACAACAGTGGTGTGCAGACAGACTCTCTGAACTCATAAATCCATGAAATGGTTCTGCGGACAAGATCAGCCCTACCTACCTGCTACTGAGATTTTAGTATGGATTCTGGAATGTCATGGAATTAACCCTGAACTCAAACTGTTTTTTTTTATGGATAGAGGGGGCTTGTGCTGGGCTCTAGAAGAGTTACAATGCTTGGCTGGAAAGTTAGATGACTGTGCTCTTTTGTATGGACAAACACCTGCTATCTACCTAATGTCTGCTGGGAGTGTAAACTAAACATTTTCTGTTTTTCCTTTTCCCAGTAAATTTGGCCCGACCCCCACCCCTTACATTGTCCCCCAAAGCATTTGAACAAATTCTACTTTTGTTCTTCTTAACATGAGTGTATGCCAACAGGAGTGTATCCCCTGGGTACTGCATTGCCCCCCCATCCTGCTGCCATGTCCTGGAAATGTGGTCCCTCATCCCTGATCCCCGGCTCGTTCTGGCGCCGTGTCCCCGGGTCCTGCTCCCTGCCCTTGAACCGCAGCATAGCCCCAGCACCGTAAGGCTGTGTGCTGATGTGTAACCTCTCGGAGGCTGTAATCTTTCACAGCTGGATGAGCAGGCATGTGCGTGATGCGAAACCCACATGCCACCGCAGAACCGTTCCTGGACAGGGGAGGCGCTATTGGTCAGTGCCGCCAAGGGGAATAAACACTGCCGAACTTACAGTGTCGTGTGAGGGGGGTGCCTTTATGAAGAAAACAAACTTTACCGTGGGGGGGGGCGTGTTTAGAGTTAAGTGGGGGTTGCAGGGTGCGCGCGGTGACCAGCGTATGCATACCACAGGCTGTGCTGTGAGCACACATCTGGAACTGTTTAATCTAGACAGGAAAGCGGGAGG
>JAAGVU020000039.1:10069291-10091903 GCA_011763525.2 Mormyrus iriodes
CTGGAGGAGGTGGCTAATGAGAGGGAGGTTTGGGCATCCCTGCTTAGATTGCTGCCCCCACGACCCGACCCCGGATATGCGGTAGAGAATGGATGGATGGATGGATAACAATTAGGCTGTGTGTATTTGCAAAAGTCTTAGGCAGTCATAGGAATTGTATAAAGGTATTTATGTGGGTCGTAAGTGTATATTTGCTCATAACAAAAAAAAAATGTAACATTAAAACTGCAGCTGTCACTCAATTAAAATAAATAAATCATATATTTTGCAATATATCAATCACAAATAATCGCGATTAAAATCTTGTTTTTCTTCTTAAGGCTAAAGCTTGTTATAATGCACATTTAAATCTAAAACCAATCACCAAATTAGTGCAGAATAATCAGAAATGATGTATATTTCAGGTATAATAATATAGTAAGTAGGGATGCACCGATCTCACTTTTTCTGTCCCGACACTGATACCAATACCTGGGCTTTGGGTATCTGCTGATACCGAGTACCGATCCGATACCAGTGTTTAATTAATAAGCACTGTTTGGTTTTCTATATTAGTGAACAAAGCGTACACCCAGGTGTACTTATATTGGTGATTGAAACTGAATTGTCATTTATATCTAACATTAAATATGTTTAGTTGTTTAATATTAGGTATAAATAACGCTGCAGTTTTATTTTCCCTCGCTTCTCCAGAATTTGCGCTAAAGTTCATACATTTTCATACATGTAAGCGGTTGATCACTTTAAGCGAGTTACCTTAGTTGAAACCTGAATTTTCAGCTCAATCATTTATATCAGGATTCTCCATTGTCAGCTTGAATGGTCTTTACCTCTACCTTTAGAGGAACAAAACCTTGACTGTACATGCTGATTTATACTTCTGCGTCGAATCTCCATCATAAGTAGGGTGTAGCCGCGCACCGCCCCGGAGTGTAACCGCACGTCGCGGCGACGCAGACCGTGAGAACTGTGACTGGTCTGCTTGGAGCGAAAAAAGCGTATATCCAGGTGTACTTATATTGGTGATTGAAACTGAAGCGTTATTTATATCTAACATTAAATATGTTTAGTTATTTAATGTCAGATATAAATAACGCATTGGTTTCATTTTCTCTCGCCAATATTTTGTTCGCTTGTTGTTGAGGTCTTTCTCTGTTAACATTAGCAGACTCCGTGTACTCTGCGCTATGGTGCGTCTTTAGATGTTTGATCTAATTGCTTGTGTTAAATGACGTACTGTCCCTTCTTCCTCTTGACACAGAACAGACCGTAGTCTGACAAAATGCCGCGGCTTTGAAATTTAACGTAATGTAGCAATTAAGTGGTATCGGACAGTTTTTACGAGTACAAGTATGAGTATTTGACCGCAGTAATGGCCCGATATCTGATACCGGTATCGGTGCATCCTAATATTATATAATGGATGACAACGGTACAACAAATTGTCTTGCAATAATTTGTGTGGATTGTATGGTTACCCCATAATACACTGCGCGATGACATAACTGCGTTAATCGTATTAAATTAAATCTTTTAAATTAATCGTGACAATTAACACGTTCATTTTGACAGCACATCATAACATCATAAAAGCTTTCTTACTGATATCTTAGATGGCTAGAAGAACATCGCTTCAGTTCCCAAACCTCCCTTCAGGGGCACCCCAGCTATTCCATATATTTGTTAAATTTCACCACCAGCTCACTTAAATAGTTTATTTCATTTGTGTTAATGAGTCAGTGATTTCTGCATAATACTGTATATGTGTACTTTATATACAAATATATATAAAAATAATCATTTGCTGGTGGGCTTGCAGAGGTGATCATCGAAGCAGCTCTGTGCAAGAGCGTGCTGAAGCCCCTGCGTGAAGCCGTGTACTCACGCCTGCGAGACCTCCACACCCAGGATGGCTCCCTGGACCGGCTGCGGGAGCACCAGAAGGTGGTGCTGGGCACCACCACTACCGACCTGGGCATTACCACCAGCGTGCCTGAGACTCCTGCCATGGAGAAAATCCAGGTCAAGCTGGGCTCACTGCATAAGGAATACTCCCCCGAAAAGAAGATCTCTCTCCTTCTGAAGGCCTGCAAGATTATCTATGAGTCCATGTCTGTGAGCAGCCCGGGTAAGTTTGGGACTGCCAACTGCATCTTAGAGATTGTGGTGATGCCTCAACTCCATTAGTGTAAGTCCAGGGGCATTATATAAGGGCGGGGTCACAGATAAACTGGCTCTAGCTGAAAGCTGATTGGTTCCCACATAGCCCCTCCACTGTCTATCACTGATTCAAAACATATCATTGGTTGGCCCCTCTGTATGAATTTGGCCCTATTTACGCCCCCTCCCCCACTTACAAAAAATCCCATAATCGCTCCTAGGACCAACTCTGTTGAGATTCTCCCGGTCATTGTGTATGTGGAGGAGCTTTCCTTTACTTAAAGATATGTGGTGTCTTTATGTGTCCTGCATGTTCCCATCATCTGCAGTAACCCTATTGTACAGCATACCTGACTTCTGCTAATTCCGGTGGTATTGTGGATATTTGTTACAACCTCATTAACCAATCAGCTTGCAATTTCTGCCCCACAGGAAAGCCCCACGGTGCAGATGACTTCCTGCCCGTGCTCATGTACGTCCTGGTGCGATGCAACATGGCCACGCTGCTGCTGGACGTGGAGTACATGATGGAGCTGATGGACCCGGCACTGCAACTGGGGGAAGGTGGGAACACTGATCGGAATGTTTTAATCCAGGGGTGGGAAATCTTATCCTCAAAGACCCAGTGTGCATGCAGGTTTTTGGGATAAGCTGCTCAAACCCAGGTGTGAGGACTCTTCAGCCAATCAGTCCTCTAATTAGTAATCTAATTAGGAAGTTGCAGCAAAAATTTAATTTTTTCAATTCAATTTTATTTGTACAACGCATTTTCACAACATTACATTGTCTCAAAGCGTTTTACATTGTCCCCGCTCAAAGCCCCCAGTGAGCAAGCTAGAGGCGACAATGGCAAGGAAAAGCTTTGTAGAAGGAAGAACCTTTGGGAGGAACCAGACTGAATGGGGGAACCCATCCTCCAGGGGCCGGCGGAGGAGGTCAAATGAGTCCCAATTGATACTGTCCCAATTTCAACATTTAAGTCTCAAAGCAGAGGACAGGCAGCTAATGGCAGGAGGGTGCTGGTGCTTCTTCAGATTGCAGGACGAACCCACAGACACAACGGTCCATTCTGGATAAGCGTGCCTACCTCTGGATTAATTTAAAGACTGTGTCATGAACCTTATTAGAAAAGCTTTCTTTTGTAATGGGTATATTGTGGCTTCCATATAATGTAACCTTTTTAGATTATTTTATAATGTATTGATTTTCTTGTAAAACAACCCTAAAGTACAATGAGCTGGACACTGTGTCCCATTCAACATGCAAGATTCTCTGTAATTTCTGTATCATTTCCATGGGACCTTGATATTCAGATGAAAAAAGGTTGTGTGTGTTTTACTGTTAGTTCTGTGGCTCTGCTGCCTGTGCCTGGGAGCAGAGTGAAGGGAGCCAGGTTGATCATGATTCACTTACATGTGACTTAGGTTCCTACTACTTGACGACTACCTATGGAGCACTAGAGCATATAAAGAACTATGATAAGCTGGAGGTCACAGGCCAGCTCAGCCTGGAGATCCAGGACTCCATCCACCGCTGGGAGAGGCGTCGCACCCTCAACAAAGCGCGAGGATCCCGTTCCTCTGTCCAGGTATCTGCCACTTAGTGTAAAATGTAGGTAAGCTTCACACTGTGGTTTGACACAAGTAGAGCTGTTGCTTGAGGCTGTGCCTTTAGGGCAGTGTTTCCCAATTCGGTCCTTGGGGACCCACAGACAGCCCGTGTTTTTGCTGCCTCCCAGCTCCCTACCGAGCAAAAATGTGGAGTCTCTGTCAAGGAGCTTGGAGGGAGCAAAAACATGGACTGGCTGTAGGTCCCCAAGGATTGGATTGGGAAACAGTGCTTTAGGGTGTAGGATGGAACAGGGGGAGGCTGTAGGGTTGAGTCCTGATGGGTGAGCATAGGACCCAAGGTGTGCAGAATGGGACTGAAACATGGTGTCTCGTTTTTTAACCATTTATGTCTCATCTTCCTCTCTGATGCAGGACTTCATCAATGTGTCCTTCCTGGAGGCTGGCTCCAACACCAAAACGCTGGGAGCCCACCTCAACACCACTGCCCTGGAACTGTGCACCCAGTGTGCAAAGAAGTTCGACATCCTGGAGCCGGAGTCCTACGGACTGTTTGTGCTGGTAGATGGCCACTACCGGCCTCTGGCCCCGGACGAGCTGCCCCTATCTGTAAAGTCCAGCCTACATCACAGTGAGCCCCGCAAGGAGTATTACTTTGTGTACAGACCAGGGGGCACACCAAAGGATTCTGTACCTCCACAGCTTCCCACCCCTCCAGACAGCTTAATTTGAGGGACAAGGCTAGGGCCAAACAGGGCCTTATAAGGTGCTGTTGATGTGGTTTAAATTACCTATAAATTTACCCAAAAAATATTTTGTATAATATTTTATATGTAAAAGCTACTGTAGTTTTAAACACGTTACTCTTTTTTTATGGCACTCCCCTAGAGGACTGGAGGGGAATTAACTCAATAGTGCTGGTGGTAATGAAGCATTGAACCCTCCTATTGTCCCTTGAGGTGCAACTGCCCAGTCATTTCTGTCTCAGCTAGTTGGCCCCACCTCTTTCCACAGCCAATGAGATTTCATTCATTGCCTCCTGCACTAACCCGGCTGTTTGTGCTAATGATGATCCCCCCAACTGTCAGTGAGTCAGAATTTACATTTTGGAGCTGGTTCTGTGCCTTCGGAGTATATATATTCCTGCTGCCATTTTGTCTCACAGGGGCCTTGTTGCTCCCCTAATTACATCACTGATGTCATGCACAACCTGCTAATTCAATATCCCTGATGTCATCTGGCCAAACAATTAATCTCCACAGTTAATTTAGCATTGGCTGCCCTTTCCACTGTGAGATTACTGTGAGATGATGGAATTTCTTGAAGAACGTAACTTGTACTTAAATATTGAACATTTATTCCCAGAATTTGTTGTAACCTGACTTAACTATCACTCTTATCATTGCAATAAATGTTATCTCTCTCTAACAAGTACAATTATATTTGCAAGCAATAGATTGCAACTTTGCAAACAAATAGTTATACAAAGTTATTGCTTTTTTCCGTTACCCTCATTTACATATATACTTACACTCTTCCAGAGACAAATACTAGATCTCATCATAATGGTTTGTCTCTTGACAAAACCTGGATGTAATTAATTTTGTATCCTCTTAAATGTAGACGGCAAATAAAATAACTGACCTCATTATTAGGCTCTTGTTCCAGAACCCAAAGTTCATTAAGGAGAGATAGTTAGATAATCACTTTCTCAGAGACTTTCGTGTCATGCAGCTCTTTAAATGACCAAGATGATGATGATGATGATGATGATGTGGATGATGATGATGATGATGTGGATGATGATGATGATGATGATGATGTGGATGATGATGATGATGATGATGTGGATGATGATGATGATGATGATGTGGATGATGATGATCATCATAATCATAATTATGTGTGACGGATTGGTGCCTCATCCTGGGTTATTCCTTAAGTTGTGCACAATGTTTCTGGGGTAGTATCTGGACCACCACGACCCTGCACAGGACAAGCACAGTAGAAGATGGATGAATGAATTATAATAGTATGACTAAATGAATGAATGGCAGGATTAATAAGTAAATCTAACAGGATGTGTTGACATAAATTGCCTTCTTACTCTGGTCCTTCTTATATCTTCCTCTCACTGAGGTGTCCACTTTGCTTGTGGGAGTTGTCACCGCTGGTATTTAAAACGTACTTATGATGGTTATTGATTCAGAGATGAATGTGAAATTGGTTTTGCTGTTTTCGCAGTCCTTGGAGGAAAGTGTGGTTAATTTCTTTCTTCCTGCTAAGCGTAGTAAACCCAACAGCCGTGCCCTGCTTGGTTCTGAAAGCTGAAACGTTACAGTTAGAAAGCTTCCGTAACAAAAATGTTCTGAAGCCAGAACGAAAAATGATTGGTTCAAAGCAATAACCAATCAGATTGTAGAGGAGGTGGATCCAAGCAACTACAGAAGGAGGGACCAAAACATCTGATTGGTTGGTCCTGCCTCTTCTAGTTGCTTGAACCCACCTCCTCTACAAGCAGATTGGTTATCTCTCTGTGTCTGATTTACTGACTTCTCTTCTTCTATGTCACTGCTTGATACTTTGTACAGTGGGAGGTACGAGGTTTTGAGCGTTAGCTGAAGTTTTGCTTCGCTAGATATTGTCGTTGAAAACGTATCACAGTGATCCTGTTCCTTCTGGTGAACACGGTGACCTCCTTCACCGGTAACAGTTTCTGACGGCTCTCACACTTAGCAGGAGTGGGAGCACAACATGCTGATGGTGGTGAAAATATGGTTTAGCTGTAATATTTAATATTTAATATTTCACTCTCTCGTACTATATTTCCTTGAAGGATAGAATATTGAATTACAGTGTTATGCGGTGGTAATTTACTGTATTCTACCTTATGCCAATTATAAACTTTACTCTTTTGTTGTGTAGTATATGCTACCAATGTTTATATTCAGAAAATACATGACTACTTTTTAATACATGCAAATGATTTGAGATGCAAAAGATCTGAGGCAAAAATGATGTGAAGGCTAATATAAACAAACAGCAATTGTCAGCTAGAATATGATCAAGGAATCCACCCACTGCCATTAAAGGGATGGGGGTCTAATCATTTCAAATAAAATGAAGGTTGAGTGTCATGTCAGGTAGGTGCTGTTGTAGCCCCTCCCCCACATTTAGCTTAAAGACCTCTGGAGTGATTCTGTAGCCCCAAAACCATCTGGAGGTCCCTTGTAGAACTCCTCCTGCTGCCGCCCTGGGGCAGTCGTCTATCTCTCCAGCAGCTCAGCTTACTTTCGGCATGGCAGTAATCAGACAAAAAGGTCCCTGGTCTCATGTGCATTCCTCAATTATAGAGACCGTTATTTTAAATGATGGAGTTAATTATCGAGAAGCTCTAGTCCATGTAAATTACAAACTAATGCGGAGCTGAACGAGCTCTGGTACCCCTACAGCAGCTCATCAGGGCAGGGAGAAAATGTAACTCATCCAAAGTTCGAAGCTTTAGAGTGGCAATAATCTTTGGAAACGGCCTAATATGATTAAACTGGTCCCTGAGCTGAAGGTGAGTCTGCATGTTGAACAGAGAGCAGAGGTAGGACTGAAATCCCCCCGCAATAAACATAATTACACAAAAGCAGGGCCATGCTGTAATTTCCCAACTGAACAGTTACTGCAGTTTGTCATCTTTAAGACTATTAAAGTGCACATTAAGTGTAGTGTGTGACATTGCAGGATTCTGTATAGGGCCGCGTGGCTCACTTGTTGCAGGGATACTGAAACAAAAGCATATGCTTTTAATCTAAATTTATTCATTTGTTTCCATTTGGTCTGACCTGGGCATCCATGTCATCATTGCTGATAAATTATCTCAACAACTGAAATAGTCACCGCTGGTATTTAAAACGTACTTATGATGGTTATTGGTTCAGAGATGAATGTGAAATTGGTTTTGCTGTTTTCGCAGTCCTCGGAGGAAAGTGTGGTTAATTTCTTTCTTCCTGCTAAGTGTCGTAGACCCAACAGCCGTGCCCTGCTTGGTTCTGAAAGCTGAAACGTTACAGTTAGAAAGCTTCCATAACAATGGCACACTGGTAACAGCAGGATGAAGTTTTAATAGTTTTAATAGTCTGATTGATATGATCCTCATCTTGGAAAACTCTGCCTCTCCATGAGGACATCATTTTTTCCCTGTTTCTCCTGCCTTCTCCTTCACATATCTTTTGTGTATTTCCAAAATGTGTCTGTGTGTAACACTGACGTTTCCAGGTGTTGCACCAATATTTGTTTTTAAAGAAAGTGTAATTACATAGGGGTCAGCCATGTCAGTGTAAGCATCCTGATCCAATGCAGGGCTGCATTTGTTCTGACAAACATGAGCAGACTGTCCATTTAAAAGGGAATAATCTGCAAATATTTGGGCTGGACAGAACTGCATAATCCAGCTGCATTTTAAATAAAACTGCCCCTCTCTTTCTGTCAAATAGAAAATTTATGAATCACCAAAGAGCTTTTATACAATCATTCTGATACGTAGGTTTTTTTTTACAGCTTTAATGTTGGATCAGTAATTGCAGGTTTATTTAATTTTACAGTGCTGTCCTATTAATCAGAGCTTGCAGATAGGAATCTTCATTAAATTAGTAAAACACACCCTCAAATAGACAACACACCTCAGCATTTACCCCCCACCCCCCTCCCCCTCGGAAAATTAATTTATAACATAAGATTAGCTGGATGTGTAGGCTTGACAGGCAATTCATCAGCTGGTATAAATCTCAGCTGTGCGGATGCTCTGCACCTGCTACGATAGACCCTATAGGAAATGCCCAGTTACTTCCTGCTAAAATGGTCAAAATGAGCCTGTTAGAGTTGACAGACGTGGATCGTATCCAGAATTTGATAGGCCATTCTGGATAAATGTTCATACAGCACTTTGGGGAGTCCTTGATGGTACTTGAAGTGCTCCTTGACGGCAGCAGCAGTGAGCATTTATTTTTACTGTCAAACGCAGATCTTATCTAGAGTCATTTCACTAATCTTAACCTCCGGAGTGCAGATAACAGTTGAATTTGCTTTTCTCATTTAGTAAACGGTAAATTAACAGTAACAAACCTTGTGGCAACTTGACCAATGCTACAAATGAGTTTAATAACAATGCACTTTTTAGTAGTTGCTTTTATCCAAAGCAATGTGAGATTGAGAAGGTAAAGTATGACAGTCCCTGGAGCAATTGTGTTTATGGGTCTTGCTCAACAGTGACATCACTTTGCTGAGCGTGAGATATGAACTAGTGAATTTCTGACCACAAGGACAGTATTCTGATCTGCTGAGCCACACATGGGCCTGAACCCAGGTTCTTCAGCACAACCACAATACAGCTCTGGAAACAAGTAAGGGACCACTCTATATATTTTTAAAGAACTACGTTTTGAAATCCTGGTTTAACCCTAGTTCTGCTGGCAGAAGGCTATGCTGAGCAGCAGGTTGCTTTGAGGTTCAAAATTTATGCAACAGAAAGACACACGAATGAAGTGAAGTATGGGACACTGGGAATGACCAGGAACCAGCCAGGTAAAGGGCAAAGGCAAATTTCTAATGGCAGAGATGACTGTTAACTTATCCGACAGTTTCTCATGAAGCGCAGGATGACATCAAGTGACCTTCAAAAGGAATGTGAAACATTAAGTGCAGGTGTGAAGTGCTGCTAGGACAGTTCATATCAGGCTCCTAGAAGCAGGACTGAAGTCACATAAAGCAAGGAAGAAGCCCTTCATTAATGAGAAACAGAAATGAAACAGGCTACAGTTTACAAAAAGAAATATATATTATTCACAGAGGCACACCCATAAGTTGCAAAATGAGTGAAATGAAAAATTGTGCCGTGGTCTCTTAATTTTTTCCAGAGCTGTATTTACTAACCAGTTGAGCTACCCAGCTCCTTAGCTCTCAGTATCTGCAATGAGCTTTCAATTTCTAAAGTCCACTGACTTCTGAAAGACGAAAACAAACAAACGAAAAAAGTCACAAGATTTTCTAACGTCTATCTCCATCAATTCTCTCTATTGGGTGAAAATTTGACCTAAGTGATCATTTAAACCATGCATTTTATAAAGTATTAACTCGATTAATTCAGTACAAAAGAAGACATTTTGCCAGCATAAATTGCTCAAAATGAGATTTATGGACTGTGAGATTGTAACAATGTCCTTGACAGCCATTATCAAGCATAATGGCTCCATGTTGCTCATCTGTTGAAATCTGTCTCTCTCTTTCTCTACTGTACCCTGAGAACCGGAAACACAAGGTGTGCGTCTTATCTGATAAACCCTGGTTTCCCATAATACATTTTCAGATGTAGCCTTTTTGAAAAACATACTTAATACGCAAGAGAAAATGGCAGAGGGACAGAGAAAAAGGGATTTAAACAAGGGCCGCCCTCAGCAACATAGATTAAAAACAATCTTTTTCTGCTGAGTTTTCTAATCCCCTTCTATCCCATCTTAAGCCCATCTCTCTACCTAAGGGTCTGTGCTGAAGCTCTGGCCAGTTAAACAAAGCAGAGACCCCCAGCCTGTATTGACGCAGGAACGGACGGAGCACCTCAGCATGGGAGAACGCATGAAACCGCACCCCAGATCGACACCTGAAATATCTCACTCCCTCCCACCCTTTTCATAAACAAGTACTTTCACAAATGTAGACTGATGTCAATGTGTCAGGATTACCGCTAAGGCATCCCTGGGCACACGCAGTCCTGAGGGCTTCTTGGAAGGAGATGCATGGGGCATGTCCCTGCACGTTCCCAATAAGAGGCCAGTGCAGATGGAGAGGCCTATTTTGTTCCGCTGATCATGGAGTGTGGAACATTCGCTTCTTCAGCTGCTGCCCTTTGATGTGTCTTTCGTTTTATTGCAAGAAGTCTGGTGTGGGGGCTGTTCTGTGCCTCTTGATTAGCTTACACATTGTACAGCGGCACCCATTACTCGTGTAGCATGGTGAGTTCATTCTCCCCTGCATACCTGACGTTTCACCAGTATCAGTTTGTTTCATTATGCTGGGTGCCTCACCTGTATCAGTGCAGAAGTAATGAGATCATACTGGGATATGTGAAAGATATATGTAATGTCTCATTTTCTTGTGTGGGTTTAGGATTATTGGTTGTCTGCTGTGTGTGTAATTTTTCGACTCCTTCCCAGGCCTCTTGCTGCGTTCATCCAGCAATCACAGTCATATGGTACAGTTGATTCTGGTGACTATCTATCCTATTTATAGTCACTACTGCCAGCTGTCTGTGTACCATATCGATAAAGTCTTCTCATTTTGCTCTTTATTTCTGCACCAGCTCTCATTCATCTAGACAATTCAAAATCGGAGGCTGCAAAACTTTGTCATCTTGGGACTTGAGCATTCAACTGATGTTTTCCTTGCAGAAAACACAAGGTCTGCTTCCTGAGTATTGGGCTTTTGATCTTGGTTCTAGGGTGTCTCATGTCCCACAGCCTGTGCTGTCAGGGTGATTCTGTATTGGAGGATGGAAGGATAGGTGGGCCTAGGCCTTCTGAAGTGGGACTTCTGATTGGTTGTCAGAATCATATAAAAAAAATGGATAGGATGAAACATCTGAAGATAAACTGCTCACGTGGAGAAGCTGTATAGATGGAGAGAGTTTGTCATAGTACATTGGCTAATTTTAACTAAAAATGATTTGAAAACCATTAAAAATGTCTTACTCTTTTATCCGTTGGAATGTTAGTTCCGATTAAGAGAAGACATTTCTGCTCATGACATGTCAGGCAAATTATTTCTTTTTCAAGAGATAATGAGTCGGTTTCTCACTTTTATCTGCATGCTCTTGTCAAAATGCCGCAAGGCTCACAAAATCTATGACAGAGTGGAATAAAAGTCTTTCACCACTTCTATCTGCTATAGTTTGGGGGTGGTTTGTGGCTCAGTGGGCTACACCTCTGTGCCTGCATTGGAAAATCACTGGTTGAAGCCCAGCTTCAGCCAAAAAGCTGCATGTCTCTGGGTGCTTTAGCAAAGCCCTTAGCGTCCTGGGCAACACTGCAGGTGGCTGCCCTTCCCTGCTAACCTCTTCTTACTTACACGTGTCTGTGTGTCATGGAGAGCAGGTTGGGGTATTAAATAGGGAATTTCCCCACAGTCATCAATAAAAGTGTTATCATCATGACTTTTCCAGTATCTCCATAAAGAATTGTAATTATAAAATAGAATTTTCTTCATCAGAACAGTTTGGTTTCAGTTATAAAGATATTACACCTGGAAATTGTATTATTATTGATATCATAACATTGAATAATAATATACCACACATTGTTTATTTATTTGTTTATTGCGCTGCACCTCCTGCCAAAACATTAATCCAAATAATCTTGGCATCTGGTATCATAACAGTGACACACACTTAACGAACGCTACCCTATGAATGCGCAGAGCAGTGAACACATTCCTCCCCGCTTCCAGTGCACACACTCTGCCTTTTAACTCCAGTACTTTGTACAGGTATACCTTAGGGGGCAAGCAAGGCCATAGTCACCAAGGATATTTCGTAGCTCCTAGGCCACTGCGAAAAGATGCTGGACTTTTTGCTGATTGTTGACATGTTTAATTGAAGCTGTGAGGTTCAAACTGAAGTCCCTGAAGCCACAGTGAGCAAAGTGTGAGTTTCAGCCCCGGACTTTTTTTACTTGAAATTTTGGATGGTTAAAGTAGGATTAATTCCACAGTACCTAGCTATGTCTTACTGTTGTACAATCTTGCAACATCTGTGCATGGTGGAGACCCAGATTTTTCCTGTCAGAGCAACTAAGACTACTGATAGCAATTTAACATATGGATGAGGACGAGCTTGTGGAAGAGGCATCATGGATGGATGGATGATTCATACACTCTATGTGTTTAGATGTGCTGAGTTAGTAAAAGCTTTAAACTTCATATGAACCTGCTCTTGGTGACATGCCCAGAGAGATGCTATGAGCTACATTTTTGTGGATCTACGGATCCACTGAAAAATGTCCAAGACATATTTGCGAGTTTGGCAGTTGTTTGAAGCATCCAAAGTCCAAAGTCGGAAAGTGGGGACAGTGTGGGCTGAAAGCGACAGGGAAATAGGTCTATCTGTGAGTACCTCATGACCCTGTGCTGCTTAAGAGGATAGCCTGGCAGCCCTGGGTCCAGAATGACAGGCATAAATTGTTCACCATCATCTGTTGCCTGTTTTCTGATAATGACTGATATGGCATCAGGTGAGCAACACAGAATTCTTAATGGTGGAAAAATTTGATGGCAGATTATTCTGGGAGCATGATGTGGACCTTATTGATTGTTGAAATGATTGATTGTGAAGGTAGTGTTACCCAGGGAAGACTCTTACCCACACTCACCGTCTATCTCATGTAAATATCTAACCATCTCATCAGCCAATGGGTCTTGGTATAAATGCATTTGCATAGTATAACTTTCTATGATTGTTTTAACTGGGAAATCATGGCCATATCATGTGATTGTATGAGCTTGACATTGATTCGCTGATGAAGTTACCTATTATCTATCATCTGCCAATGGACAGACACCCATCCACCATGGAGACCAGCTACTTCATTTTGTGAAATGTTTTCAGTTGCTCCTTGTAGGTCCATCGCTTGTTTGATTAATTTAATTAGCACTCAGTCCACCTGACTTTCCTTCTAAAACGCTGCTTAAATTTACTTTGTCCTTCGCAAATGTATTCGCCAATATATGCGCATTTCTCTGTAGACACAGCAACTGCATCTGCAGCTTACAGAACTAATTTTCACGTAACTTATCCAATATGGTTTTGGTATTCTATAATTTCTTTACATATTCATTTAATTTCTCTTATATAGGAATCTATTAGCATTTATATGAAAAGAATTGTGTTCTCTGGTCAGGTATGCAGTCTTTCATGGATATTTAATTAGGATTTTGTTCGCCCAAAGGATTCCACCGTTTTTTCTGGAAGCATTGTGTCGGCACGTAACACTGCCTCAGTTCACATGCACTCTACATGTATGTATGTGTGTGTACAGGTTTTTTTAATGAACATCACTGTTTCATTCTCTTCCACCTTCTTCTTCAGATGAACTTCCAGCAAATCTTATTGGTGAAGTGCTGAGCTGTCATTGGCTGGGGAGCTGTTTTGGATTGGCATCAAGGCCTCTCTCCTCTCTAGGCTCAGAATGTACGGGACAGTGTCTCATATCTGCTGTTTTCATAGACAGGGTCTTTAAGAACGCCCAGTGTTTACATTAATTAATTCCACATTCAGACTTTGTGGCATCTACATGGGTCAAGTTGTCCAGATTCTCAACTTTATACTGAATTTCATTGGTTCCTGCAGCATAACTGGAATGAAATTGATATGAGGTCATTGACAAATAGCTGTCATGGAATTTTATTAACCCCATTTCTTAAGTTTATTATTTCTTGCTGGATTAAGATGTCAGAAGAGCTAATATTGACATAAAACCTATGGTGATTTTCTTTTGTTAGATATGCTTAGTAATTATTGTCATTGGAATGCATTGTCTGCATAAATGACTTTTACACATCTTTGTGTGATAGGCAGCCTATTCACCAGCATTAAAGCACTGAGAAGGTGTTAATTGCAAGCCTGCGTTGTTTATTTTTCAGTTTCACCAGCTTCTTAGTTCTATTCTTTAGAATAGTGTTTCTCAACCCAGTCCTCGGGGACCCCCAGACATGCCACATTTTTGCTCCCTCCCATCTCCCAGCCAATCAAGCCCGAATACCTGGTGCAGCAAAAATGTGGACTGTCTGGGGTCCCTGAGGACCGAGTTGAGAAACACAGCTGTAGAAATTGGAGTTGCTCCATCTTCTGTGTGGTAACTGTGGTAACTTCTGCAGCTGTCCTGGAGCCACCAACACCCCCTCATCCGTATATCTATGACCATGGTGTCAAAAAATGTCATGCAGAGGATGGATTTAAAAAGAGATCCTTGAATCTAAGTTCTGGCCTCCATACCCTGTGTCCAACAACAGAACTGCACTGAGATACAGCTTTTCAGTGGTACACTAATGTGCCTGATTATAAAAAAACTGGTGTTAAACCCTCAGAGGAAAACTGCATTGCTTCATTTGTGGCGAAGTATTGTGCATAAGAATATGGGCTCGCTGCATTAAGGTTTTTGGTTCAATCCCCCGAAAGGGATCTGTTACCCTGTGCAACCAATTTATCCTGAATGGCCCCAGTGCAATATCCAGCTCTATAAATGGTTTAGAAATGGGTAAGTCACTTGGAATAAGAGCATCTGCTAAACGTCTAAATGTAATACACGTGTGCTACCCCAACAAGGCATGATAAATAGAGAGTACATTGTAAAGGGGCTCACAATGAGCCTAATTATAAAATGACTTGCTCTGCACATAGAGATGAAATCTACATCTGATTATCTACCGGAGGCTCATTTATTAGTCCTCTGATGGTGTGCGTGCTGGGAATTACTTTTTCTCTCTTAGTTACATCTAGAGTTCCCCCTAGTGGTCAAGCATTGACATGCTCTCAGAATTCAGTGCAAGAAAACATGTGCAGAGATTCGAGCTTGACTACTAACACTTGTGGGGACACAATCAGGACGTAGAGCAATTAATGAAGAGGTTAGATGAAATGCATGGAGTAGTTAAGCAAGATATGGCTGCCTGGGCGATTGACTCCGGAGAGAGGCCTTGTGGGTAATAGCCGCCCCAGCCTGATAGAAAGGATGTTGCTTAGATTCACATCAGGCAGGGCTGTCTTGTTCAAGGCTGGCAAAGACGTGACAAGTTGAGAAGTCAGTAGGAAGGTTTTCTATAGTTCTGTGTCATCGCGTAATCGTGTGCAAGGTGAATTCATGAGAATGCTGATAATGGGGTGTTGGTGACTGTAGACCTTGTGCCGCGGCGTGGGGCTTGGCAAACACACGATACAGATGCACACAGCGCCCCCTGTCCACTGATTTTAGGTATACCATATGTGCAAGTATGTCTTGTCATTCACCAACTGGTTTAAGCCCATGCGAACCAAAAAGGTACCAAGAGGAAGTGTCAATCGATTCAGCAATACTGCCACCATCCCTTCACGGTTTGTGAAGACGGAGGGTAATCCTTGGGGCTCTTTGTAACAGGGATAACATGCCTCCTGCTCTTTAAGCACCACCCACCGCATGTGCCTGTTTTAAAATGCATTGCACTCTGGGATAGCAACATCACTGTCGCCTGTGAAGTGCTCGTACTGGAGAGCGAACAGCTTCAGTGAGACGCTCAGCATTATGCAGAAATAAATGGTAGGACTGCATGCTGTATGAGTCTCTTCGGCGACTTAATAATTCACTGAAAAATGAATAAAATAATCACTATGGCTTGACAATGAGATCCAGTGACTACAATGGCAGTATCTGAACACCCAGCCTAACAAACATTAAGCTGATGGCTATCGGCCGGCCATTCTCCAAGAGGTTGGTGTTATGATCCTCATCAGAAGTGATCCATCACCGCACAGCTTCTGGCTGGCCGCTGTGTCCAGGAGCCCCTGGGGGGGGGAGTAAATGGTCACAGTGGGAACTGAAATGGTGACAAAGATGATAAATCAGAAAAAGAAAAACAAAAGCATCTCCCTGTTTTGTTTGCTGCTATTGTGTACTTCTTAGAAATCACTGAGTGTGTGGGCTGGTCATCTTTGAATCTGAATGCAAATTCCAACACGCAGCACTGGCAAAGGATGTTTTTTGTGAAGATGAAGAAGTGCACAGAAAAGCTGCTTTTCTCAGGATATTATAGTAACAAAGCTCTAATATCTGTATTTATCTGGGTGCTGTGTTGGGTAGCCTCTTGCCACCAGGGCTGTGTGTTTCCTGCCTTTTGGTTCTGTGTGAGTGATGGTATGTGTGAAGTTTTTACTTTGCAGGGATGTGACTTTGATGGCTTCAGGTCTTGATTGTCTTTAATATGTATGTAATCCTTGTCTCATGCTCTGAGATTCCTTGAATTAGTTTCAGGCTTAACATGACCTTATTGTACTGGATAAATGCTTACTGAAAATGAGTGAAGAAATCATTAAAATAATTCAAATAAACTGTCATAGTTTCTGTTTCAACAACCATTGCCCTGATGAGACTAATTACAAAGTGATTTACTGATTTATTTGAAACATTTGACCACACTTTGGGTCATTCTTTTCCACACGAATCGATGCAGGTTCCCCGCCTTCACAATCTGACATTAGGAATGTTTTGTACTATTACAGACTTCTGCTTACCTTCCTGCTAACTCATTTGTTCTCTCAGGCACCCGCCACCCACACACACACACACACACACACACAGACACACGCACACACCCGACATCTTCTCCATCGACACCCTCCTCAGGAAAAGGCAGAGCTGGAGCTAGTTTTAGTGCCACAAACGGCCAGAAATGCTGAGCTCTGCAAAAGTCGCCGTTTTAATCAAACATTTGGTCATAAAGCATCATAGTCACAGAGGTAAAGGTCCCTAAAACGGCCTTCCTTCTCCCTGGGCAGAGATCCATCCGTTCTTGGCCCTCCCCCCACCCCCCCACATTCCACCAGCCCCTGGGCTTCCCTCTTCCTCGCCTCCCCCTGTCTCTCCCTTCCCACAACGCACTACCAACATTTAGCCACCTGCCCAAAACAAACAGTCGCACTGCCTGCTTCTCACTCATGACTGGCAAATTCGCAGTCAGATGGCATAAACTGTGACATACAAAGCTGTTAAAAAAGTACTAGTGATCCATGAAAAAAAAAAGTCTGACTGACCGTTCACCTGCCAGTTACCCGTCAGACTAGGGCTCATCTCTCGCCCAGAGGGTACGCCAACCATCAGTCAGAGCACGTAAACTCAAAAATAAGCACACACATAACAACACAAAGCTCTGTTCCTTCAATTTTGGGGACAGGCTGACGACCTCCTGGGCCAGGTATCTCGAGGCCTTTGACATTCCTCCCCCCCTCCTGGAACACAAGGTTTAAGTGGTGGGTTCAAAGGAGATGGCAATTGCTGGAGAGCAAAACCTGCCAAGTGCTGGACAGGTGCCCCACGATCAGAGGAGAGGCAGGGCTGGCGGCAAGTCCTCGGGATCAGGCTGGAATGTCCTCGTCATGTGTCGATGACCTCACGGGCTGGGGACTGCTCAACGGGCAGGCTGGTAGCATTGGGCAGGGCCTGGTTGTGGGCCACTGAGTTCTGCTGAAGCTCCATGGCGATGGCGTTCTGGGGGAACTCCTTCACCTGTCGCTGGTACTCCAGGAAGGTGCAGGCCTTGGTGGCTATAGCCACAATGTTCTTCCCGATGAAGATGGTGGAGACACGGCTGTCCTGGAACAGGACCATGTTGACGGCCCGGATGAGGATGGTGACCACATTGATGGTGACCAAGCTGAGGACGGGGTAGAGCATCATCTTCTGCGGTGAGACGTGCTCACCCTGCATACTGATCTCACTGAGGGAGACACAGGGCAGGATCAGCAGCAGGATGTAGCAGTAGAAGAACATCAGGCCCTCGGCCCAGATGGGCAGCCCTGTCCGCGGCGGCTCCCACAGGTTGGCCTGGATGTCCAGGATGTCCAGCAAGTCAAGGGCCACCCAGAACAAGCGGCCGCGCATGTCCTCCTTCTTACGGAACGTCCTGAGATACTCCATGCTGTCCAGCGCCACCAGGATAAGGTACAGGCCTGGCACGCAGATGGACAGCAGCAGCGTGAGGGCCTTGCGGGCCACCGTCTCCAGGCTGCGCCGGTCCGCCTTGTAGTTCTGGAAGACGAAGTAGAGCTTGATCTCCAGCACGAAGATGTAGAGGAACCAGAGGATCATGGCATAGCCCCGCTTCGCCGTCTTCACTTCGGCGCCTACCCACACGGCCACATAGCGCAGCACGATGAGGAAGCAGATGTCGCCGACCAGCACAATGATGCACACCCCGATCTTTCGCGGGCCCTGGTTCTGCTCCACCAGGTAGGCGTCCATGAAGGCCATGCTGGTCATGATGACTATGGTGGTCAGGCAGACGTGACGTTTGTCAGGAGACGGCAGCACCATGGTGAGGGCCCTCTGGACCACCTCGCCTCCTGCCTGCCCCTATTCACCAATCTGTTGTCCGGGTAAAACTCAAGGCCAAGCAGACTTGCCTAAGAGAGTTGATGTGGAACAGTGCCAGGCCCTAAATTCTCTCTTTGCATGTGATGTATTTTCAGACTTTATCAATGACAACATCACTTCTTTCTCAGAGGACTTGTGTCAGGTGAGCTGCCATCCTGGCCATACTCATGGGTTCGCTGTTGAAACATTGTGAGGTTTTATGCATTAATGAAGCCAGACATCTCCCTTTAAAATCTGCATTTATTCTGAGCGTAAAATGAGGATTGGGGAAAGTTTCAGGAGGGGCGATCTCTGGTGTGCGTTTCTGCCTGCTGATAATGCGCCAATTCATTTGAGATAGTTTGCTAAGCACAGCTGCATTGATGATTAGCAGACCCCCCCCCAGGGGCCTGCAGCGCTGAAACACTGCACAGCTCCTTGGGGATCTTCAGAGGCCAAAGAGGACAGGGTGGGCGTGGCAGGTCTCACGGCAGTCAGTCACCAAAACGACCGGGGGCGGCCCATCGGCTTCGGTGTCCTGCAGTCCCTCCCCCGTGGGAGGCTCCAGCTGAGGGCTCCGCATGCATCCTCCACTGCCCTGTGCAGTCTGGGAAGGAGAGCAGACACAGGCCTATCAGCAGAGGCGGAGCCATAACTAACGACTTCCTGCTAAAACTGGTGCCAAACCCAGGGGATGGGTGGAGTTCATGGGCTATGGAGAAGAGAGTAAAATTTCAAATAACTCTCTGCAAAATAGCATAACAACCTTAAATTATAATGCTCAACTTTTGGTGCAAATTTGGTTTTAATTTAAACCAAATAATTTTGAGAGGAAGTACATTATAACTATTAATGCTTATCATGACCTATTTGGATGTGATTAAGAGTGTAATTGAATTCCTTCTGAGAACAATATGAATCTTTATTTTTGCATACATATCATATTTTTTATATATTAAATAATAGTTTGTCGAATATGGTTAAATGGGGTTCCACAGTCACAGATTACAGTGTGTACATGTTTTAGGAAGGATCTAGGGTCTAGGATCTTTGTTTGTTGGATAAAAGTGATTTATATGTTATAAGTCAGAAGCCTAGAGCAGCACAGGGTTTTGGCGCCACTATGTTGAGACCTGGGGTGCATTTCCCAAAAACGCCTCTTAGCAACTTACAAGGTTGGACCCAGTCAGTTGCATTGTTCCAACTATGTAAGTACATTGTTAGCAACTATGCCTTTGGAAAACACAGCCACTAGTCAGTCCAGACTCGTCCATCAATGCATGCTGGGTAATTGAGCCTTTTATGTCCCAAATCCCAAAATGGACATAAGACACTGAAACATGTATGTATGTTAAAAAAAAAGTTTTATATGATATTTATTTATAAATGTACATATAATATATAAATAATTATACAGACGTATTTTATCAGCAGTTCGATCCTAATATGTTACATCTTTAATATTTGAGCAACTGGGTGTTTA
This sequence comes from Mormyrus iriodes, assembly GCA_011763525.2. NCBI lineage: Eukaryota > Metazoa > Chordata > Actinopteri > Osteoglossiformes > Mormyridae > Mormyrus > Mormyrus iriodes. The sequence goes on from JAAGVU020000039.1 coordinate 10,089,634, forward strand.
GTTTCTTTGATTTTATAGTATATTGTGACATTTGTAAACATTGCACAAACACAGAAAAACAGAAAAGGTTATGAAAAACCCAAGATCCCACCAGGAGAATAACGAGCATGTGATTCAGCCAATAAGAGGCATCAACAGACCGGGCAGAATGACAGAAGGTGAGCGAAAATCGCTTGGAATCTAAGAATCTGTTCACTGCTGGATGATTCAGTGGTAAAAGCAGTAGCTAAGTGAGACTCGAGCATCTGGAGTGAGACGTACAGCATTTATCATGTTACAGTGCTCAGAGTGTCTGCTGTAGGACCACCCCCCACGATGATTTTCTGATAGTAATGAAGAAGTGCATTCTCACTATTTCCCGTTATTGTCTCGCCATTATAAAGACTTTAAATGTTAAAGAATACACAGCTTTACGTGTTAAACAGGCAATTTTAAATGTCAGCTTGACATATTTTCAAAATTGCAATGCGGCAAGCGAAGTGGTTCCTTCTGCCATGCAATTACATAAACGTACATACCAGACGTATGGTTGGGGGGGGGCAAATCATGTTAAATGTCAGTGTAATGTATTCAGATAGCAGCATGAAAAGCAACCCGCCGTGCGATTGGCTGCATGGCTGTGAAGTGAAGTCTGGTGCTCTGTTTAAGATCATGCCGGCCAATATATCTTTGCTCTGCCTTGCTGTTGGCTTTCCTGTGCAGTCTCAGTACTCCTTGGTTTTTTCTAACTGATTTCTGGTTTTCTAGTTTAGGAATTTGGATTGGTTCTGTCACTTCTGGTTTTACCTCTGGATTGTTCGTTGTCTAGCAGACTGTCCTGGATTCTGTTTGCCGCCTATTTGGTTCTGCAGAGATTCAGAGCCCAACTCGGCAGAGATGAAAGGTACAACGGGCAAAAGACCTGCCGCAGTACGGATGTGGTATGAGTTGTCTGATCGGTGCTGTCAGAGTGTCTTGTTTTGCCGGCACTGTAAACGTGACACTGGAGGCTCTGGTTCTATGTCAGTATGAAGGCAGCACCAAGGTTCAATGAAAGCAATGCGATGGGAAATGTTAGCAGGCTAACGGCGTGAATGCTGCTGGGCTGGCTTGGATCTCGGGGTCGCCAATGGTGGCTGACACATGCCGTGTAGTGAGGGTACAAAGGGGAACCCAATCTTGCTGTAAATACAATGTTAAAGCATGAGGGCCCTGCCTGACAGACAGGTGAATGCGTGTCTATCTATTTCTTCCGTGGCTGAGAAAAAACAGCGATAACCGTATCTCTCAGACTTTAATGGGTTCACTGAGGCGAAGCGCAGCGGGGATAATGCCCTCAGCACAAATGATCCCGCACAGAAATTGTGGAATTACTGAAAGTTAATGTCAGGTAGAACCATGAATGAATGAGTGTCTTGTTTGGTGTGCCCCCCAGTATTGCCCTGGATGATAAAGGATTGCTCTTCCCTGGTGCCACCCCCGGACCGCGTAGAGCCTTGCCAAGCATCGCGTGCGGATCTCATGGAGCTGGAAGCTCAACTCCCATGGAAACCAGTGCCATCGTGGGAGAGAAGATGCAACAGATAGGGAGCCTGCAGCCGTTTCCTGAATCGAATGGGTCCGATGAGACTCATTACATGCCCTCTGCAGTATAACCAATCACACTGCTTATTTGTGTACAGTCATTGCCCTGTAGCTTAACCAGTCACGCTGCTTGTTTGTATATGGTCATTACTCTGCAGCTTGTCCAATCACGCTACGTGTCTGTGTACAGTCATTACTCCAGTGTAATAATTGTGTCTTCTAGTCTGCCATTGCCCCTTACCCTCCCCCACACGGTAGTCTGTCAGACCTCCGGGATGAGCAGCCAGACATTTTAACTTTGTGTCTGCGTCTCTGCCGGCTACAGACCGTCACTAACGGACGCCAATGACCTGCAGCTCCTGCTTCAGCCTCAAACATCCGGAAGAACAGAGACCTCAGTCTGGTGGGCATGTCATGGTGCTCGTGTTGGCATCTGCTCTTGCTCCTGTCTGTCGTTCAGGCGGTCATACATGTCATGGTCACACACATTTAACATATATGTTTACTGGCTCTGTGCCCAGTGGCAGCACCCATTCATACATACATATATACACACATACATTTATACCATACCTACATACTGTATATACACACACACACACACACATACATACCTATGTACATACAGACATACACACATACACTCACCTAAAGGATTATTAGGAACACCTGTTCAATTTCTCATTAATGCAATTATCTAATCAACC
>JAAGVU020000039.1:10092003-10103869 GCA_011763525.2 Mormyrus iriodes
GTTCTGAAGGCGAAAGGGGGTCAAACACCGTATTAGTATGGTGTTCCTAATAATCCTTTAGGTGAGTGTACATACATTCTACACATATATGCAGACATACATAGATTTGACATACATACATACATACATGCATACATATATATATTTACAGTGCTCCAGGACGGGGGATGGCCGGGGGACTCCTTCAGTAAATTTTGCGTGATTGTCAGTGATCGGCAAGATCTGTTGACCAGGGTGTGTGATCGTTGGTGATCAAAAGAGGCATTCAGAACCTCAAAAAGGGGGCACTCTGTATCATTTGGGAACAAGGGGCAAGTGCTCAGCTGTGTAATTATGTTAGCACAACTGAAAATCATTGTGCTGTTTAAGGAGACAATAAAACTGACCGCCTTTGGGCTATTAGGGCATCTGGAGAATCAGCATTTGTGGGTTAGATTATGGTCTCAAGATGGTCCAAAAGAAAGAGCTTTCTTCAGAAACTCATCAGTCCGTTGTTGTTTTGAGTAATGACAGCTATTCCATGCGGGAAACTGGAAATACCACACAAAGGCATGCACAACTCCAGACCTGACAAGGGTGTTGTGCCAGTTTGCCGGAGGACTGGCTTTTTTGGGAATTTCTACACTGGAGTGTCTGAAATTTCCAAATATTTCCTATTTCTGAAGTTTTTTCTTTCAAACTGTTTGATTTCAGGCCTTTTTTTCACCCGATTTTTTTATAGTTCGATAACTACCTGTGCAATGTAGTCATGAAAGAGAAATGCTCATAAACAGTGAAACTTATCTTTTTTAGGGTGAAACTTAAACATGGTTGAGTGAAAAACCCAAGGGCGTGCAGGAAAATCATTCCAAATGTGTGAGACTTGGCAGGTCTGCTACTCCCTTCACCAAACCAGCTCTAGTTTGAGAAACAGATGCCTCGCAGGTCCTAAGCAGGCAGCTTCATTAAATAATATCTGCAAAACACCAGTCACATCTTCAACAATGTAGAGACAACTGTGGGATGGTGAACTTTAAGGCAGCATTTCAAAGAAAAAGCCATATCTGAGACTGGCCGATAAAAGAAAAAGATTAAAACGGGCGGAGGACACAGACATTGGATGGAGGATGACTGTAAAAGTGGTTACTGGATTTCAACCCTGCTGAGCCGTTATGGGAACAACTTGACTGTATAGTACAAAAAAAGTCCTCTTTAAGCCAGTCTAACTTGTGGGAGGTGCTTCAGGAAGCATGTGGTAAAATCTCTGCAGATTATCTCAACAAACTGACAGCTAGAATGCCAAAGGTCTGCAATGCTGTAATTTCTGCAGATGGAGGATTGCTTGATTAAAGTAAAGTTTGAGGCACAAAATTGTTATTTCAAACAGAAATCATAACTTCTAACCTTGTCTATGTCTTGCCTATATTTTCAACTCATTGTGCAACTTATTTGATAAAAAAACTGAGTTTTCATGGGTAAACAACGTCAATAAAAATAACTGAAAGAAAAAGTATAAAGCTGGAAACTTTGTCATGAAATAATTACCATCACACTTTGAAGAAATAAAATCAGTTTGAAAAAGTTGATTGTCATTGCAGTGAAATTAGTTTCACCTGTGGCAATGTTTCAGCGCTCACATAACTTAAATTACCCAGTGAGTGCTGGCTTTAATGCTTAGAAGGGCCACTTACACTCCCTGCTCCATTTTCACAATGGCAGAAACTAGAGAGCTATCTGCTAGCATCAGAAATTCTATAATCACCAAGCATTCTAAAGGGTACAAGGGCATCTCCAAAGATCCTGGCACACAATTTTAGTAAAAAGTTTGCTGCTCATGGAACTGTCAGGAACCAGACAAGTCATTAAAGGTTGTTGCAAACTGTGGAAAAAACAAAGTAAAATATCCACAGAGCTTAAGGCTGACCTGGAGTAATCTCTAGTGACAGGTTCAACCCGTACCATACGCTGCATACTAAACCAAGAAGGGCTTTATGGCTGCAGATCAAGGAGGATAGCACTGCTGAAGGAGAACATAAAAAGGCTGGTCTTGGCCAAAACTGGAAGCCTTGAATGTATTAAAGGAATCATGAAATTAGAAAATTATCAAGGCATGCTAGAGGCAAATGGTCAGAAAACTAGGTTGCACTTTAGGTTGAAGATCATGGGTCCTTCAGCAGGACAACAATCCAAAATGTGAAAGAATTGTTGAAAAAGAAAAAAAAATGACTGTTTTAAACTGGCCAGAAATGAGTCCTGATGTCAATCTGATTGAAAATTTTGTAAAGAGCTGAAATCTGCCACTGGGAAAAGGAATCTTGCAAACATTCAACAGCTGGAACAGATTGCAATCTCTATGTTGAATAACTTTGGACATACCATTGAAATATTCTGATGATACAAAGTTAGTACATTTTTGATTGTGTCTAAAAATGTTGACCAGTAATGTAGACAGTCATGGCCAAAAAATATTTTTTTGTACATTCCTTTCAGAAAACGCACCACTTCTCCCTGAAAATCGTTTCAATTTCAAATGCTTTGCTATCAACAACATTATGTCTTTTGTTTGCATTGAAACTACACAAAAAAGCAGAGAAAAAGAAGACAAATCTGATATCATTCCACACAGAACTCCAGAAATGGATTGGACAAAATTACTGGCACTTTTTCAAAATTGTAAGAAATAATTTGATTTCAATCATGTGATGCACCTTTAATTCATATTTAAACTCACATGTGGCAAGTAACAGGTGCTGGAACTATAGAAATCACACTGGCAACCAGTTTAAATGGAGACAAGTTGACTTAATCTTTGTGTCTGCATATATTACACTTACCATGGAGAAAAGAACATTTAATACTTACTTGTCTGAAGCATTGAGAACCAAAATTGTGAAAAACCAGGGATAATCTCAAGTCTACAAGTCAACCTCCAGAGATCTTAATATCCCTGTGTACACTGTGTGCAGCATCATTAAGAGGTTTATAGCCCATGGCGCTGTAGCTAATCTCCCTGTACATGGATGGACAAGAAAAATTGATGGAAGATTGCAACAAAGGATGGTTCGAATGGTGGATAAAGAACCTCAATCAACTTCCAAACAAATTCAAGCTGACCTGCAGACACATGGTAGAACAGTGTCAGCTCGCACTGTCCCTCACTATCTTAATGAAATGGGACGCTATGGCTAGAGATTCAGGAGGACCCCACTGCTGACACAGGGACAAAAAAAACAAACTAAAGTTTGCCAAAACCTGCCTGAAGAAGCCAAATTTTTTCCGGGAATTTTTTTTTTTAAAGCACATCATTGTACCGTTTAGAGAAGATGAAATTAGGCCCTCAAAGAAAAGAACACATTCCCTACGGTTAAACATGGTGGAAGTTGTTGGGTTGCTTTGTTGCCTCTGGTACTGGATGCCTTGACTGTGTGCATGGCATCATGAAATCTGAAGACTACCAAAGAATGTTGGAGCACAATGTACTGTAGGGCCCAGTGTAAGAAAGCTGGGTCCCCTTCAGATGTCATGGGTCTTTCAGAAGGACAATGCCTAAAGCATACTTCAAAAAGCACCCAGAAATGATTTAAGACAAAGCACTGGAGAGTTCAGAAGTGGCCAGCAATGAGTTCAGACCTCAATCCCATAGAACACTAGTGAAGAGATCTCAAGACAGCATTTAGGAGAAGGCGACCTTCAAATCTAATGCCTTCTTTCTACCAACACAGAGCAGGTGCTGCTGCTAGTGCTGGGCTGGTTCTTATTTGGTGCCTTTTGAGAACCAGCCGCCGTTTCCACTGGTTTTAAAAAAGAACGGAACTGAAATGTTACGCAGGTGGAAGTGAATGCAAAGTAAAAGTTAATCAGTATATCGTGTTTTAGATTTACTTTGACCTGTTTTGGATTATAAGGTTTTATAAGCTGCCTACCCGAACAAAAAATTTTCCGGATATGACTCACTGGACTCCGTCTCTGTGTGTGCGCTCATTCTCTCGCGCGCTCTTTTACCGCTGTCCTTTTAGGGACTGCGCAATAAAAGAATGTTAAAAGCTGAACTTTGCAGTCTGCCTCATTCGAGCGTCATAATATTTTATTTATTCGACCTGCGACATGTTTATAATTTATTGTTAAATCAATCTTTCGCTTTCTACAGAATAAAAAACCGATGTGATGTTGCATCATTTGTATGAATTATACACGTGTTTTAGTGCCAATTAATATTTAACGTAAAATATCTTATTTTCAGCAAATACAATCACTATTTTAAGCTATTTCACGAAATTTTGTATCCGTAAAGGCTCCCTCGTTTGTGTGCCTGAGTTTATTCTTGCTCGCTTTTACCGCTGTGCTTTTAAGGATAAAAGTCTGCTAAAAATTGAACTTTGCAGCCCGCCTCATGATATCTTCGCCACTCGAATGCCACAAAATTTTATTTATTCGACCTACGACATATTTATACTTTATTAATAAATCTGGCCAGCAGATCGATCTTATAATTTATTATTAAATCGATCTTTCGTTTTCTAAGGAATAAAAAAAACGATATAACGTTATTTTGCTACCAAGCTGGTAAGTTGTTTCATTGCCGGCCCTGGCGATATTAGACTAAACTAAATATCGATTAGGATTGAATTCTACTGGTATGTGGAAGAATTGGGCGTAATAGCCCGCCCCACTTTCGCTGCGTTACAGTGCCAAATTATGAGACCAGCTTTTCTGTGGTGCCGTGCTGGAGCCATGTTTTTTCTGGCCCAGGGCCGTGTGTTTTGCGGTGGATACTCGCCGATCTAGTTCCTGACTGGGAAGAAATCGGAGGCACAAGAGACCTGGAACAGTTGGCAAAAAAGTCGTCCAAAATTCCAGTAGGGAGGTGTAAGAAACTCATTTATGGTTATAGGAAGCAGCTGCTTTCAGTTATTGTTTCCAATGGTAAATTAAGTTGTGGGTGCCAATAATTTTGTCCAGTCCATTTCTTGACGTCTATGTGGAATGATATCAGATTTGACTTTTTTGTCTGCTTTTTGGTGTTGTTTCACAGTTTTTTTGCGCTGGAAACTCGCTGATCTAGTTCTGGATTGGGAGGAAATCCGGCACCGGCACTGAGGCATAAGAGACCTAGAGCATTTGGCAAAAAAGTCGTCCAAAATTCCAGTAGGGAGGTGTAAGAAACTCATTCATGGTTACAGGAAGCAACTGCTTTCAGTTATTGTTTCCAATGGTAAATTAAGTTGTGGGTGCCAATAATTTTGTCCAGTCCATTTCTTGACATCTATGTGGAATGATATCAGATTTGACTCTTTTTGTCTGCTTTTTGATGTTGTTTCACTGCAAACAAAACAAACATGTGAATACTGTAGCATTTGTAATTGAAACAATTTTCGGGGAGAAGTGGTGCATTTTCTGAAAGGACTGCACAGGTGGCAATATATTTGGCCATGTCTGCATATGAGTGCACACACATTAGGTATATATCTTTGGTTGGGCTATGCAATTCACGGTCCTCGAGGCTCAAGCCCTGTTGATTTTCCAGTCTTCCTTCACCTGTGAGCCAGGTGTGAAGGCCAATCAGAATCAATAATTATTACACTAACTCCCTGGGAGAACTGAAAACATAGCAGGATTTGGAATCGAGGTCCAGAGTTGAACACCTCCTATCTATGGTATCTGGTGGCTAACTTAAAATTATTAAAGACTGTGCATTAATTAGGTGGACACCACAGCAGTTCTGTATTCTAACAACCAGTAGGATAGCTGACATCAATACTATTATCTCTCTGTATTAATCCTGGCTCTTCGTTAATGGGAGACTGTAGAAGGAAAATAACTGATATGGCAGGAATCATCACTGGTTTGGAGCTGGGGAAAGCCATCTTACATCAAGATGAACCGCGGTGCTAAAAGCCTCTTTCCTGAGACATGGACAGGGCTTTACCAGACAGCTGAGAGTTGGTCAGTAAATGGAGCAGGGCTTTCTACACTGCCTGGTTTTATGGAGCTGGAAATAGGACCTATCAGTTTCACAGTTGTATAAGCCAGGGTTGATTTCCTGGTAATAAGCAGATGTGACAAGTTAAGGATCTAAAAGAAATACTCTTAGCAGCTTCGAAGGCTCTGTCTTTCAGGGTGTGAGAGACTGTACTGTCTGTCATGGTCTTTCCCTGGTTTAGGAAATTTCCCAGAATGCTTTTGGGTTTGCTGATACAACATTTTTTAGCTCTTCAGTCCCCTGACTCCTGACCTTTCTGTGCAGTGTCAGTGTCTGTTCCTCTGTCCCAGTCACCTGTCTCCGACTTCTTGCACCTACTCTGAAGAAACTGCCGACAGACAGACTAAGAAGTTGAGTCCTCGGCAGGGAGGCTGACATGTACTGTGGAAGTGATGATTCAGCATGTAGATCAAAAAGGGGAAGGGTTGCTCAAGTGCTGCGCAGCCTTGTGAAATGTCAACCATGAATTGCAGCTGGGATTTTCTGTGTCTGATTCTCATTGTCTCTGAGAGTGTCCGTGTTTGATTCTTGGTGACTCTCAGACTGTTCGTGTCTGATTTTTAGTGTCTCTAAGAGTTTTGTCTGATTCTCTGTGTTTCCAGGAGTGCTCTTGTCTGATTCCCTGTGTCTGTGCGAGTGCCCGTGTCTGATTCTCAGTATCTTTGGGAGTATCCATGTCTGATTTTCACTGTTTCTGGGAGTGTCTTTGTCTGATTCTCAGTGTGTCTCTGGGAGAGTTTGTGTCCGATTCTCATTGTCTCTGGGAGTGTCCATCTCTTATACTCAGTGTCTCTGGGAGTGTACATGTCTGACTCTCATTGTCTCTGCGAGTGCCCTTGTCCGATTCTGTGTCTCTGGGAGTGTCAGTGTAGCTTTTCTGAAATCTGATTTTCACATTTGTTTCTTTGGCAGACGCTTTTGTAAGGGTCAGAGAGCTGGGTCAGCCAGTGTCCCTGGAGAAATTGGTCAAGAGCTCAATGGTGACATCATCCCGTCAGTCATGGGATTTGAACCAGAGAGTAGGGCCGGCCAGTCCTATAGGTGACATAGGAGATTGCCTAGGACACCAGCTTCTGAGGGATGCTGACTTTGGTGCAACATCTGAGTGAAATTGAAAGTCAGCACACCTCAGAAGTATTGTATATTCAGTGCAGAATTAAAAAAAATGTTGCTTTTACTATTCTTTCATTGGGACATTGAATTTAATACAATTAAAGTTATTGCAATCAAATAATGTGTGATGACTTTAAGATAAACACTAATGTGTTAATATGTTAACTTGAAGAACCCTATTCTTAGTTTATTCTTACATTCATACATCTTTGGTTATGTTGTGTCAATGTTTTTCAGTTGTGCACTTCCTTTGAAACACTTGCTATTTAAGATACTATTTTTATTGTTATTTGTAAATATTCATTTAAATTTCAATTAACCATTTATTTCCCCCCCCATTATATTACAAAATGTTAGTTATTAATAAATAATTAATTGCATTATTATATAATATTTAGCAACAAACAATCTTTATTTAGTTACTTTCATAAGCTGGCATTGGAGCTTGTCTGAGCTTCCAGCCAGGGCCACGAAGTCCTAACTCAGAGATCCACACACCACCTCACCCCACCCAACTGACAGACATGAGGCACGGCAACAGACGAGAGTCATAGCTAAATGGGAAGGGGGGTTTGGTGTTTTGTGATTGCTAGCGCTCTGTCACACCAGCAACATAAATCAGTGTCAGCAATGAGGTCAGCTGTCAAATTACCTGCTGGCTATAAACAATTATGCTAAAGAATGGAGCAGGTTTGTAATAGGACTTGAAATATCTTTCTTTATAAATATATACAGGATAAAAATATTCAGGAACACCACAACCAGAGGAGGGTCCAGGTGGCATCCCTTAATGCTTCCACAGCACCGGTGATGCATTTGTCTGAGCGGAAACCGGTGACCACGAGCATCTCGATTGCCTGCCAATGCATCTGCGAAATTAGGTCTCTGCTCCACTTCCAGGCCTGGGTAGGCGGGCACGGGAATGGGCACCCCGAAAGGCTGCCCACATGATAAATATATCCGGCCAGACAAGGTTAGGGCAGCCACTGAAAGGCACCGGGTGAGATGCCAAATGATGAGACAGTTATAAGTAAGAACAATAAAACAGATTTAGGATCTAAAAGTAGGGCAGGAGATACTTGGACACCAGGGACAAAGTGCTCAGTAGGGATGTGAGAATGAGGCCGCTGCTGGTTGGAGAATAAAAATATAGAAGAAAAAAACGGGCAGCGTAGGGCAGCTGAACGAGCGATTAAAATCTGCGTGTTTCTGCTGGCAACTGCCACAGGCAACCACGAGCTGGAATTCTGGGTTCTTTGTGGGCTGAAGCGACATGACATCCTTAGGAGGTGCTGGTTGAAAAGGACTTCCAGCTCCCAGTCAGCTGAAGAAAATTCCTTTTGCGTTTTGGATGTGACGGGCGGAAACCTAATGCCAAATTGGCAGACCAATGGCGCTGCTGGATAGAAATGCATATGTCTGCAAAAAAAAAGCACAATCTCTCTATGCATGCTATCAGCATTCACAAGAAAACCTGGTTTAGCCAAAGCCCAATAACAATATTAGAGAGTAAAATACAGGGAAATTGTCATTGCTGGAAAGTCTATTGTATGGAGAGGGATAAAATTCAATGTTTCTGCATAAAGACCCAAGGTGGGGGAGGAGGGGAGGCTTCCCAAAAAAAAAAAAAAAAACATCCCAGGGAACTAAGCAGGTTTTTCTGACTCTGACAGCCTCTGTGAAGCAGTTGAGCTGTCTGAGCCTACGGAAAGATGGCCACAAAAGATTGAGAGGGAAAGACGCAGCCTGGCAATGAATCTCGACGGCATACTCGTGGCCTCCGCAGCTGCTCGCACGTGCCTCATACAAATTGATGGCGGCACGTCAGTGGAAATGGGAAGAAGATGCTCAATGTGCAGGGAAAGAGCAATTCCGATTGTCTGTATAAAGAACTGGAACGCGGAGCACCAACTGATCCATAGGCCTCATTGCCCAGAATAATGGAGGGAGTGCAACACATAGATAAGGGAGGGCAACTGCCGCCTCATTCATATGTGTGGAAGTGCCTCCGTGATTAAAGACGGCATCGCAAATGTGATGTGCCGGCAATCTCGGCTTACGGACTTCTGGGACAGCGATCAGATAACAATGCCTTTTCATAAAGCGGTCACATTGAGGCCCTAAATCCGAGAATCAACTTTAATGGCCAAAAAAAATTTTTAATGGATTTCCCTCATCAAGATGTAAAGGAACGTCTGGGAGATCGGAGCGCTGGCACGCCAGGGGACAGACTCTCCGTCGTTAGTATCCTCCTCAGGCCGTTTGGCAGACGGGGCTCCTGTTACTATGGCGGCGAGTGTGCCAGTGCCCGTGGCTGAGCAGGGACAACTGTCAGGGCATGTGCCCCAGCTACTTGACAGCTGACCGCGGGGGGGTCTCTGAGGTGCTCCAGGTCATGCTAATACGCACGTCAGGTGAAATCCTGGAGTTAAAGGTGAGCCAAAAATGGAGACATTGCAATAAAGAAAGAAATCTTGATCTAGCATCTCTCAGGTGTACGTTTAAGTCAGAAGTCTACTTCTACAAAGAAAGTACAAAGAAAATAATCTGGTGTGTTACACTATATTGCCAAAAGTACTGGGACGCCTGCCTTTACACACACATGCACTTTAATGACATCCCATTCTTAATACATAGGCTGTAATATGGAGTCGTTCTGTCGGGTTGAGGTCAAGGCTCTGTGCAGGCCAATCAAGTTCCTCCACACCAATCTCACTCATCCATGTCTTTATAGACCTTGCTTTGTGCACTGCCGCGCAGTCATGTTGGAACAGGAAGAGGCTATCCCCAAACTGTTCCCACAAAGTTGGGAGCATGAAATTGTCCAAAATGGCTTCATATGCTGAGGCATTAAGAGTTCCTTTCACTGGAACTAAGGGGCCAAGCCCAACCCCTGAGAAACAATCCCACACCATAATCCCCCCTCCACTAAACTTTACACTTGGCACAATGCAGTCAGGCAAGTACTTCTCCTGGCAACCGCCAAACCCAGACTCGTCCATCAGATTTCCAGACAGAGAAGCATGTTTTGTCACTCTAGAGAACACGTCTCCACTGCCTTAGAGTCCAGCTTTACACCACTGCATCCAATGCTTTGCATTGCACTTGGTGATGTAAGGCTTGGATGCAGCTGCTTGGCCAGGGAAACCCATTCGATGAAACTCTCTACGCACTGTTCTTGAGCTAATCTGAAGGCCACATGAAGTTTTGAGGTCTGTAGCTATTGACTCGAGTTCGAGCGACCTTTGCACACTGTGCGCCTCAGAACGCGCTGTCCCCGCTCTGTGATTTTACGTGGCCTACCACTTCATGGATGAGTTGCTGTTGTTCCCAATTATTTCCACTTTGTTATAGTACCACTAAAAGTTGACCGTGGAATGTTTAGCAGCGAGGAAATCTCACTAATGGACTTATTGCACAGGGGGCATCCTATCACGGTACCATGCTTGAATTCACTAAGCTCCTGAGAATGCCCCATTCTTTCACAAATGTTTGTAGAAGCAGTCTGCATGCCTAGGTGCTTGATTTTATACACTTGTGGCTATGGAAGCGATTGGAACACCTGAATTCAATGATTTGGAGGGCTGTCCCAATACTTTTGGCAATGTAATGTGTGTGTTGCCATCCTTCCATCCATTTTCTATAACTGCTTATCCTATTCAGGGTCACGGGGGGTCTGGAGCCTATCCCGGAGGCTACGGGCGGAAGGCAGGGAACAACCCGGGGGGGGCACCAACTCTTCACAGGGTTATGTGTTTGATGTTGATAAATATATTTATGCGCTAGTTGGGCGGGGGGGAGTCGTACACAGGGGGAAGAATGCTGTTGTAATTTATTGGTCTTTGCTGAAATATCTTAATACTGCAATACGCATAGATGAAGTAGTTTCCGAATTTTCCTGTGGGCTGCTACACGCTCGGGCAAGCCTTGGGTTTGTTAATTACTGCTGGCAGCCTCTGGGTCATTTGCACAACTGGTCATCCAAAGCGTAGGCGAGGTGTGGTGCAGATACTTGAATCGCCGGCTAATTTCACACCCCAACCTGGCGACCATGACAGCCTTATGTTTTATCCATACGGATGGAAGCTCAGTGTGAGTCTTTCGGAAGCAGGCAAGGTAATGGTGAGTGTACCTGGAAAGGTGGAGGTCTGTGATTCATCTGGAATGCTCTGTTGAGACGACTTTGGCGTGTGACGGTGTGTATGCATGGCAGAAGGTCACAGGGACTCGGGCGTCAACCTGACTCTGCTGCATTACCTCCATGATATCCCAGCAATACCCTGTGTCCCCCGTAAACACCTATCAGTGCTCCGTGCCTCAGTCTTTCAAGAAGTCAAACCAAGTCATTAGAATTCTGTATTTAACATTTCTCCTGACTACAATGCGGACACGTCAAGTTCTGCTTGTTTCACAGTTATCCAGCTAGTTAATTTCTACTTAATATTTCATGTTGTAGTTTCCCTATTGATGGATTTAAAATAGGGGGCTTAACTATGAGCACGGGGTGGGAATAGTTATAGACATCAGCTTCATATGTCAAATGCATATTTCTGATCATTCTGCCTTTGGTTACCTGTGCCACGTGGGGACCAGAGCAGGTCTGGGGGACATGTATCCCGTCTTTATGGAGCTCCGTCCGTGTAGCACAGTTACCCTGGCATTCCCTGGCCCATTGCTCACAAAGATCAACTCCCAAGTGAAGAACTGAGACCAGCAAGTAGCCACTATAAGGCTAGCTAATTAACCCTCACATCCACTTGGGGTTCTTTAGGACCCCACTAGGGGTAAAATGGG
>JAAGVU020000039.1:10121003-10144680 GCA_011763525.2 Mormyrus iriodes
GTACAACACCGCACAGGAAACACACCTCATCATCAGCTGCCAGACTAATCAGCCTGTCTGGGTCTGTGTTAGTACAATTCCGTTTTAGCGCTGCAGTGTGGATGAGTGAAAACAGAGCCTTATCAAAATGCAGACTCTAAAAGCACTCTGATTGGTTCCTACTTGTTATATGGCCCTTCCCTTGTTTGACCCCCCTATTTACACCATCTCAATTTTCTGATTGGTTTCCCGGTCACCCTACATGTAAGTAAACAATATCCCCACATGGAGGATGCGGAGAAGCTGCTTTCAGTGGCACTTTTACTGTTGCTGACTTGTTACAGTAAAGTGCCGTGATACACAATGCATATTTACACGGAAAGAAACCCATTTTCCGATCACTGTGTCTATGTGCACATGCCAATATATATGTACATTTTTGCTTGTTTCAATGTGGATGGAAATGCCTTTATAAACCACCAGTGTGCATGAAGAGCATTCTCATTCGAAAACTTAGATTTTAAACGAAAACGTCTCATTGTAGATGTAGCCTTTGCTGGTGTATCTGGCTCTGACCTGTTGAACTTTCACATGGAAACAAAATGTTTACATCGTATAGCAGTCAGCACTAGTATTCTGCTGTTTTGTTAAATTAAATTCCCTCTTTTGTAAGGCGATATAAGTATAAACCAGGTCACAGAGTCTTTGAGTTATGGGTTAAATCGATATATAAATATAAAACCGGTGTTCTGAGCTGCGGAGAGGTATTTCTGTATCGACCTCAACAGGCTAAATATAAATCTGAAATACTTTCTAAAACGCTGGGCCAGGATGACAGGTTCAGTCTTCAGAAGCCGTGGACCTTTTGGTTAACTTTTATTTGTAAAGCAGTTAGCCCACTATAAAAACACAATGCTCGTTAATCAAAGGAAATTCTCCTGGGGAATCTGCTGGTGTTTATTTTGTCTGGAGAAATTTTAGAGTGAGGTTTTTTTTTTTCTTGTAATCTAATGTTATTGTTGAACTGCTATTATTAGACCACAGAAATATGTCAGAATTTGTGCGTTTATTTAATGCTGCTATCTATGACCATAATTCAGTGGATTAACAAATTAACAAATTGTGTTTTTTATTTAACATTGAGAAAATGTATAAAGATTCCAACTTAGAAAATGGTTGAAATGTAATAAGTAATTTAGGCAATATCTTAACATTTCTCAATGTATTACTGAGCTAATATCATTTCGTACATTTAAATTAGATTCCGTCATGACTGGACTTGGTAGAGTCTGGTCTTTACATAGAGAGATATGCACCATGCTTATACCGAATTGTGAATATATGACACGATTATTGTGTCAGTGTAACACAACACACACGCACAGAGCAGACAGAATCTCATAACCCTCATATTAATAGGGACATGGAGATACACACTAGGGGATAGAGCATGCTGTAGTCAGGAGCAGGGAACATGCTGGGGTTATCACTTGTATGAATACGAGGCAGGCTCGGGGGGGGCGTCCTGTGAGCGGAGTGGACTGGCCACGTGTGGCAATGCCAGCAATCGGCAGGATTATATCTGGCAGATCCACAAAGACAAAGAGCGAACACTAGAGGAACAAGGAGATGTGATTATCTTCAGCTAAGATACAAGATGAGCCAGTGAAGTCTAATTAATGAACAGAGACCTTTGAAGATGTAATTATGGGTCTAATTTTGGTAATGAATTAAGTGGACAGAAAGGCTGAGCCAAGCAGAAAGACCCTGATTCCTGCCGAGGTTTCACTCTCTCTATGTCAGGGGAGGCAAGATCAGTACTTACTGTCGCAAGGCCTGTTTCACTGCTGTTTCACACAGGCCCCAAATATAGATAAAGGCCCACACAGGCCCACAGCGTCCCACACAGTACACTAGATTCCCCTTAAATACATTTCTGCACAGAACCACACAGTCCCACGCATTCCCATGCAATCCGACAGAGTCCGATAAAGTCCCACACGGACTCCACCTGATACACGCCCTGAAATATTCCCACGAGGTGCCGCAAAGTCTCATCCGGTCCCAAGATAATGAAGCAATTAGCCCTACAGTTTAGCTTTGTGTTTATGACCATTTTTCTAACTGCTTTCCAGCACGACAAATGGCCATTCATCTGAAATTTCATAAAAGATAATTTCATGTGCTCATACACTAAGAGAATCAGTGTCAGCCATGTTGACGACACCCTGATGGACTCTGATGACAATTTAATTGTTAGTGATAAAGAGAAATGCAGCTGGATTCCTGGCTCCCTGGATCCGTAGCTGTTATGAATGTCCTTATGGTTTGCAGATGCTAGGAATGCATTAATTGATATGGAATTTATGACTAAACAAATTAGAAGCATGACAGTTATTACTGGTGGTAGTGATGCCAGTAGTAATAGTAGAAGTGAGTTTGTAGTAGCACCAGAGGTACAGCTTATGAAATAGTCACATGGCGTAAACAGGCCCACTCAAAGGTCCCCCTGTGAAGCTCGCTCATAATGATTTAATTTCACACTTTGGTAAGAAGTTGTCCTCACTCGAAGGCCTGTTAGATGATGCTGACCGTTGGCGCTCCAGGCAGGATGCATTTTTTGCCTGCTGATCTTGCCTCTCTGCTGCCTCTCTGCTACCTCTTTGCTGCCTTGCCTGCTGCCTCTCTCCTGCCTTGCCTGCTGCCTTTGTGCAGCTGCAGTAACCTCAGGGGCATCATGAAACCATGTACTCATATTCAGCCTTGAGACATTCGCTATCTGCTCATTATGCCCGAGACTATTTCGGTCTCGGCACACTGCTAATCACATTAAAATTAAATTTAATTGCCTCCCCACTGATCTCTACTGCCAATTTTTATAGTTTTATTCATTATTCATTTTCATTTCGACCAGAGTTATGAGTTTTACCGATATGTGTGATTTACTCACAATCACTGTTCAGGGCCAGCTGACATTCAAGTTATTTTATTTATTCAACCCAATTAGCTGCTTTTAACCCTGCAAGGGTCAGGTACCCAATGTGCTTTCAGGGTTTATGCTGGGTGTGATCATCTGTTGGTGCTGGTTTGTGCTACAAATATTTATTGGCAGGTATCAGATCTGAGTAATCATGGGCTTGCACACGTATGAGGTTTGTATAGACATACGTTGTATTTGTTTTCGACAGGATCTGGATGGGACACACAAGGCCACACGCCTAGTCCTCAGACTCTGGGTGTGTGTCCAGGAGCTGAGAGAAAAGCAGAACTCTGTTTTTTACGTCATCGGTAAGAAGTCCCTCCCATCCCCATCTTGCTGGGGCCTCTTTAATTGACAGTTTTCTGTTTTCAGTGACAGAAAAGCAGCTTCTGATCGTATCATTCACCATCGTCCCCACAAACAGTAGTGCTGCGTTATCCAAAAGCCAGGAGACGAGTGTGAGCTCCACGGCGGCGGAATCGGCGGAACGGATCGCGGAAAGAAAAGTGGAAAAAGACAAAGAAACTGACGCGGTTCTGTTACAGGGCGGTATTCCCAGCGGCACAAAAGCAGCCGGGGAGAATTAAAAAGTGGCAGGGCGGCCAATGGGGCTATTGAACTTCTTTTTGCTCACTATGGGGGTCCTGGAATAGCCACAGAAAAGGTGCCGATATATAACAGGGCAATATATAAATGTCTGTGGGGAAGGAGATTAGCCTATCTAGTGTGAAACATACACCTACCCTTAACGAAGAAAGTCAGCTTTATTAATATGGGATGCAAATTTGCTCAGGCTAATAGCTGCTTTGCAATCAGACTTGCTAATGTGTCATTAATATTGCTAATGTGTAACGCTGCCCTTTAAATGATTCGGCGTCGGGTTGTCGGGGGCGCCAGTTGCAGTGATAATCTGAGTTTAAAGAGAAGCGGGGCTTGTGAGAATTCACTCACAGGAGGTGGAAAATGTGTCAATTTACTTTGGCTCCACTGTACAGATCTGAGAGGGACAATCAAGAGGATGTCTAGTGCCCTGAGCCTCCTAGTGATGGCTGCCATGGTGACATATGGCTGGAGGACGTCATTATTTGAGGATGTGTTACTCCCTGCCCTGTGAGGGGCGATAGAGAGCCATGGGGGGGGCTCCAGTCCGGGCCCGGTAGGCTCATTAGGGCCGGGACAGCTTCACTGTGCACATGCTCCTACAGGAATCTCGTTACAGCTTGCGCAGCATATGGAGGGAGGCAGATGTTGGACCGTTATGTTACATCCCGGCCTTCTTCTTGTCTCATCTGCTTTGTGTTAATTAACTCTGCTAATGACCTGTTTAGGGATGATGGCAGGCTGGCCGAGAGCACTCAGAGAGAAGCGAGCGACGCGGCCCTGACCAGGAGGGCGCCGCCGAGGCGGCAGGCGGGGCAGAGGGGCACCACCGAGGCGTGTCCTGCTCCCTGGGCCGTGTGGCAGGGTGACAGTCGAGGCTGCCGAGGGAAGGTCCTGGGGTAGTCAGCAGAAGCCATTATTTACATCGCTGCGGTTTTCTCCCGAGTCAGCGTTACCCTGGAACGCTTTAATAAAAATATCCAGCTGTTTATATGGATATTGTAGCAAATTATCAGCTACTTTGACCTGTCGGTTGTGCATCTTAAATATAATAAATGTGAAAGTTTTTTAATGATCTAATTCTGAGAAAAAGTTTTACAGCAGAAAGATACCCCTCGCTTCGGAGGACTCATAAATAGCCCGCATCTGTGCAGGTTTGTACTTCCTCGCGGTGTAGCGGCAGTCCGTTGGAGGAGCTCCAGACACTGCAAAGGACTGTGGGAAGAGAAAGTCAGCCGAGCTGATGTTCAGTCACTATGGCAACGGCTTGACGTGTGGCACCTATACCTGTTGCAAATGTTTTCAGAGCGTTTGTCCCCCGTTGCCGCCCACGCGGCAGGAGCATGAGGGATTTGAGCGAATGGAATGGAGAGCCAGGGAATGACGACTAAGAGCAATTCCCAGCTGTCAGAGACAGGGTGTGAAAGCCCCGCTACAGCAGCCCGTTTTTTAAATTCTGCTCCATTTACACTTCAGTGATGCCAATGTCCCCTATCTGCACATCGCAGGCCTGTCATAACGCAAGAACCCAAAGCGTTAGATTAACTAGTGCTGCCTATTCTCCGCTGGGTCTTCTTAGTTAGCATGTTGCCTTCATGCCTGCGTTTCCCGGCATGCAAAGTGTGCTGGTACTCTGCAGCAAGCTTATGGTCAAGGCGATAATGAGGATTTGGTGTCGATCCCAGTTAAAAAAAAAAAAGCCTTGACTTAGGGAAAATGGTTGAAGAGGCAATGACTTTTTCTCCATGACAGCACTGCAGTTCAGCAGAACTTGGCCACTCAGTCCATTCCACCTCTGCAGGTAAGGACAGAGCAAAGCAGTCCGGTAGAGTCCACAGACCCGGCTGGTGTGAAAAGACCTTGTGAAGGACATGTCAGGTAGTGGACCAGCTTGGGCTGTGTTTGCTAAGGCTCATGGATATGAATAACCTTGAAATGTCAAGAGCATTTCCAGAATAGTGAATAAAACAGTACAAAACTGCCAGGTCCAGAAAGTAAAAATCCAGACCAAGATTTTGTTTCAACCAACCAGTTGAGTACTCTGTGACTGTGGCTCATTACACCAGAGTTAGGCAACCCTGATGCTAGAGTGCCAGTATCCAACAGGTTTTCTATCCTACCTGATGAGTTACTATCTGTCTGAGATCAGGTGTAGTTCATTAGAGACCAGAAAGGATAGAAACCTGCTGGTTACCGGCACTCAGAGATCAGGGTTTCCTACCCCTATATTATACTGAACTGCTTGGTTGAAACAAAGTATTGGTCTGGATTTGTACTTTCTGGACCAGAAATGTTCACCTCTGTGCAGAAGGACATGGTCGTGTACCTGGGGGGGAGAATCAATGATCTCCTTTGCCATCCTGGAACTGCCCACAATTATCCATGGTGTGCCGAAGTTAGGACGAGCATCTGACAGTAGTGACGATCTGTTATTTCAGTTTAATTAACCATAATCAAGCCATCCACACCACCATCCTCAGATTGCTTCTGCAGATGAGGATGGCAGTGGCAGCATGTCAAAAAGGTCGGACTGGACCTCTCTTTCCAAAGCCATGAACTCTGGCTCTTTCTGGGGAATCCCAAATAAGATGGGAGATATGATCCTTCCATTATTTCCTGGGTCTGCCCCCGGGCCCCCACCCAGGACGATGTGCCCCAACCAACCAACTACCTCCACCTGACCCAAAGGAATAGCGGCTGTCTTTGGATGTGCCTCTGCATCTCTGCACTGCTCATCCTGTGAGCCCAGAAACCCAGTGGAGAAACCCCATTTCAGTCTCTAGTATTTGCAGTCTTATTCATGTGGGTCATTAGCCACAGCACTGCACAGTACGTAGACGGTGAGGATGCAGATTGACTGCATGATTCGAGCAACTTAGCTCCCCAAACTGAACTGTAAAATTTCTGCAGCCACTGAGGATCCTCCCCACATTCCCATGAACATTTATTTCTTATCATGAGCAAATATGTTTCATTCAATTTAAGGTGGCAGATTGTGAGGTTTTAGCTTTGGTGGTAACATCAATAAGGACTTGCTGATTACAAAGACAACCTTTGAATTATGGCTGAAGGCTTCCAACTTGTTTGACAAAATGGATATCAGACAGCATCCACCTGCAAAAAAGGTGTCCAGATTAAGATGTCCAGTTATTTGGTTAATTTGCCGTTTCTGTGTTTTGTGTATTTATATTCTGTGAATAGAGCTGCAACCTCTAGATAGGTAGACAGCTTACAAACTTTTTGCTAGCTAGTCAGCTACTGAGATTTTAGACAAGCATAGGAACAGCTTATTTTTGTTTAAGGAAAAATATTTGGGTATGAATGCCCAGGGCTAAGATACAGCACAGAGCCACAGCCTAGTCCCCAAGAAGTCCCATACATCCATTTTCTGTAACTGTTTATCCCAGTTGAGATTGTGGGGGGGTCTGGGGCCTATCCTGGAGGCTGTGGGGGCAAGACAGGGAACAACCTGGGGGTGTCAACCCATTGCAGGGCATGTGTGCACACATACACAATTTGGCAACTTAAACTCAATGTTTTTTTGGACTTTGGGGGGGGGACCCCACAATAACATGGGGAGAACATGCAAACTCCACACACATGGAATCCCAGGCAGAGAACCTTGCTCCCAGAGGTGTGAGGCAACAATGCTAACCACTGCACCACTGTGCCGCCCCCCCAAGAAGTCATGTGACTATTTAAAGGTTAAGTCTGTGTTTGTGGTTTAATCTTAAAAGTTCAAACTGCCCCTTTCCTTACATCCTGGATTCCGGGTTCATTCTCGGCTGGCTATGACGATGGTGCACTGTCCCCTTGGTTAATCTGCTTATCTGAGCTGATTGGGTGCCACGTGTCTGTGTCTGCAGTTTTATTCACAAGGTCCCTCTGACAAACTGATCAAACTCATCCTACTAACCGGTCAAGGAATGCATGCAGGTGCAGCCCCCCCCACCTCCGTCATTTAGTGGCTGAAACTAGAAAAGTGATCTGGCTCCCCTGGTCATTGCACAATGTCAATATGCAATTAGGCCTCCATCAGATTTCCCCAGAAAGCCAATTAACGCTGTGTAATTAGTCAGAGTCAGGCTTAAGTGTCTGAAAATTAAGCAGTTGATAAGCAATCATGGAGGTCTGAGATCAGCAGGGTCTGGTTCCTCATGACCCGGAGGCTCAGCTCTCCGCTGGACCACAGTGCTGTCAGGTGCATCTGCTCATGTGCCCTCTGGTCTCACTGGTTCCTCTCAGGTCACGTTGCTGCCTATGACAGACCAACCCTTGGCTCTGATTTATACAGGGACTTCCTAACTGCAGTGGTAGGCGACACGCCAGCCAGTAATGCCCCAGCCAAAGCAACTGTTCCTGCTTTGCTGTCCAATAAAGAGATAAATGGCACAATTTGCTTCATCCCTGAGCAAAGCCGTGTAGGATATCGAGAGGAGGGGACAGAGGCTGTGCTTTCAACATTGATTCATGGATTTCTTCGGGAGACACAGCAAAGGAATTTTAATTCCGACATATTCCTGAGGTCATGAGCCATTAATTAAGCTCGTGGGGGGAAAACGTTCACACCCATCTTCTGACCTGGAAAACGATGCCAGCGGTGATTATTAATAGTCTGCCGTTATGGCTGAGTCATGTTTATAAATGTCACAAAGCTCCCACCCTTGCGTTCATAGTCACTGTCATCATTAATAATTCTGTATAAATAATTTACTTTGTTTTACAAAGGGGTTTATCATTACAAAAAGGAAAAGGAGTCAAACAGAGAATAAGCTGAAATCCTTCCACGTTCGCCCCTGGGTAGCGGGCTGCCATTATATCATCTGTTATGGTAAATGTTGCACGAGCGCCTTGGACCCGATGGAATCCATGGACATTAAAGGGTTTTATACGTATGAATTATGGCTCTGTGACATCACTCATCAGGAAGGTTGCCAGGCATTCTGTTAACGACCATGTGTCTCGCAGCAGCGCTCACCTGCAGACCTGGATCCGCGACGGCATGGAAAGGCCCGGTGACAGGGACTCATCAGAACTGGGTCTGGGCGGATGTTCACCTGACGTGACAGCGGCAGTCAGGGGGGTCCAGCCTCGATGTCACGCAGCCTGCCAGAGGGGGGCGGCGATGGGGATGCGTCAGCGAGGATTGAGCCGTCAGAGCCGGTGAGTTAACTGCTCTGTCATTGCCGGGCAGATTGGGATGGTACCCGGGTGTAGGGGGGGACGTCTACGGCCCCTCTGACAGTGACAAATGATTTGGCTCCCGGAGCGCGAGTGTCCCCCCCCCAGCATGTCTGCTCATTTCTCCGACCCCTTATTTATTTTTGTGGTGATGAGCTCTGGGGGCCGGGGGGGGGAGGGGGGGGTTCCTGCGAGACAGGGCGAATCACAATTTTCTCCAGAGTGCTGCAGAGACAGGTCCAGGGATGCCACCCCACCCTGAGGGAGGGTCATGTTCCCGTTTTCAATGTTGCCCCTGTTCCACATCAGCGAACAAGCGCATGAAATGTTCTTGGCATGAAATGAATGGCACAGTGCAGCCCCCCTATTTAAACGACGTGCTGTATATGTAGACTCACTGATCACGTTTGGCCTTGTTTTTATAGGTTTCATATATTCCGCCATTACATGTTCCTACATGACTCAGGGTGGTGATTATTGTTATTATCAAGTCAATCTCAACACCTGGAAGAATCTCTGCAGAATGTTCTTCCTTCTGTATGTGGCATGTTCATAGCTGTGATACCCGACTCCATCCAACTTTCCGCTGGTCGTCCTCTTCCTCTATCACATTCAGCCTTGTCTAACTAATTTAACGATCAGAAACGAGTCCGTTTCTCCATCTTCTGTCCTGATAATGACTTCTAGTCCAGTGATAAGATATTTAAAAGGACAATGAGAGTTCAGTTTCATTTCAGTTTATTTTTGTACATCTCATTTAACGAGACAGTCACACCAAGGGCCTTAACAAGAGTGTGTGGCAATTCATTACTACATCATTTATGTAAAAGGCTCTGGAATACCCAGTTTTTGAAAGTATTCCGGTTTGACATGGTCAATACAATCAGAGGCTTTGTTATAAGGCAAGGAGCACATTTTAAATTCCTTCCTTGGCTCATTGGTTCTTGACTATCCAGCATATGTTGATGTCACTTGTTGCTTGGATTTTGTTGGATACACCTTGTGCATTTGGCGTTTCCCTTTCTACGTTGGACTCTACTCTGCATTGAGTGATCTTTTGCATACTATCACTGGAGTTTGATATTAGGGAAATTGTGTCATTGCTTGCGCACTCTCTGGTACACTCTGTGGTTCAGTGATATCTGGCCTCTGCTGAGTTTGCGTGCAGTTTGCACATTCCTTCTCTCTCCTATGGGTTTCCTTCCACAGTCCAAATACATGCTGTTATGCGGATTGCTGTCTCTAAATTGCCCATAGTATGAGCTTGTGGGCATGTGTACCCTCTGATGGGTTGGCATCCAAGATGTTCTGAATAAGCAGTTTCAAAAACTGATCAATGAGATGTCGTCTCTTCCCCGGCCTTCTTTTCAGGCAGAGGTCTCTGGGCTAATCTGATCCGACCTCCTCTTCCATTACTGAAGGTTCCTCCGTGTATCTGACCTCATTTCATATATCTTATTTGTTGATGTCCTTGCTGTCGAGCTCCTCTGTGTATTCCTTCCAGCTCGGCTTGATTCTGATCTTCTTTGTTCTGTCAATAATTGTCTACCCATTGAAATCCTACAGCATCCTCATCCCAGGTCGGATTCTTGATCTCAGTGATCTTCAGAAAATCAGCCCATTGTTTTTATCTGTTCATTTTTTTTCTTCTGCTTTGTTGTAATATTGATCTCTCCAGGTAGGGATTTGTAAACCAGTACATTTAAGAGGTCTTTATCTTCACTGATTTCTTGATTTCTCTTCTTTCCCACATTCTGTCTTCCACTTTGATTTCTCTGCCCCTTTCATTTTGAAAAATCCTTTCTCAGATTCGTCTTGGATGACTTCTTTGAACTGAACAGTTCCTCTAGTTCTCTATTAAGATCCAGCATCTCAGATTGGCTTCTGATGCTTTCCTTGAAGCCACTGGGCATGTTCTCCAGGTCATTTTGTAGAAGGCACTTCTAGCCTCACATAGTAGTTAATGGTCTGTCCTGCAATCTGCTCCAGGCTGTATCTTTTCTATTCAAATTGAGCTCCATCGTTTGGCACTGAGAGTGCAGTCCTTTTATTTATATGAGCTCCATCTGGTGATGTCCAAGGATGACTTTTTTGTTGCTTGAAATGTTGGATTCAGCAAAAGCTGAGCAATCACTCTCCAGCTTAATATCAGCCTCCAGCTCCATACTGGACTACTGTATTCCCATTTAAAACTCTGGCTTTTCAGTTTCCATTCATAATAGTCTGAGTCCTGTAATAATATGTCACTTTCTTCTTTGTTCACAGTTGCTTGTGCATAAGCCTGAATGACATTGTTGTGGTGCACTAGGGCCTAAGATCTTCACTTGTAAGTGGTCAAACCTTTCTTCACAGCCCTGGATTTTCATTTCTGGTGTGGTAACAACAGCAGTTTAATGTGCAAAAGGCTTTTATCCGGCTATGTCAGAAAAACCAGCCGTACTCCACAGGGTTAGCAGCTGAACTCTTTTTCAAACTCTTTTCTTTAATTGAACATCAATTCTTCAAAAACAACAGCAAAAACCCTGACAAGCACAAGCGAGCTTTATATACAGAAGTCTTAGAGCTGTGATCACTGTAATGTTTCAATAAATAAAAGGAAACCTTGTCTTTGTTTTAAGCTTTTGTTTTCTGCACTAACGCTTGACTTTATTGCTCACACTACCCCAGACACAGTGAATTTAACTGTCATCTTTGATAATGCAACTGGATAGAAAAAAATACGTAGCTAATGGAAAATAATAAGCAAATTGTTAGCAATTTTGAAGTATTTTGCATATAATTAGCCATTTCTAGCCACTGTGCAATTTGTTGGGTCCTAGTTAACGAGACACTCACAGTGCATTATGGGAAAATCATTTTTAAAATCAAGCCAGGTGCTTTGAAGATGTTTCATATTGCTGCATCTGTCTCCTTTTTGCATATGTGCCGTGACTCAGCAGGGTACTGCCTTGCCGCTCCAAGACGCGGGGGCGTGAGCGGTGTGTGAGGGTCGGCTCGCTCCCCTTCTGTGGGTTTCTGCCCTCCCCTCTTCCATACACATGCTAATCAGCTGAGCTTCTTCTTCAGAACTGCTCTCAACATGTGACCATCGGACTAGGTGACCGAGGTGCAGCCGGACTTGATGGATTCCTGGTCACAGCAGTGATGATGGAGCGTATTAATGGGTCTCTTAATCTGAATCTCAGGAAATACAGAATCCTCACGTTTCTGAATGAAAGCACAGCTTGGGATGATGTACAGTTCACTGAACAAACAACGAGTCCATTGTATGTTCAGCTTCCTGGTGCTATATGAGCTTCCTAGATACGTGATCATTGTTCAAAATAAAGGGACAGTCTGTTAGCGAGCACCAGTGCAGCACTAGGTGCCAGCCCTGGTGATCAGAGGTGACTTGGGTGTCCTGAATAGCTAAGCAGCTTGAGTGCAGTGCAGTGCAGTGAGCAGCTGCAGATTCTGCACATCAGTAACCGCAGTGAGTCTCACACTGCTGCTGTTTCAGTCCCTCACTGCACTGAGGGGAAGGCAACTTGAGGCTTTACTATATGCTGATTGAACAAAAGAAGCCCCACCCTCTCCCGCATCTGTCATGTTGTGCTTGTTTACTTTTCAATAGCCAGCCTTTATAGTTTGGTCAAGCTTTGTCATGTTCATAAATCTTTGCATTTGGTTTGGGTATGCCCTGTGCATTTTATAGCTTATTTGTTACATGGTCTTTTCTTTTTATTGAATTTTTTTTCCGAGATTTCAAACTATTCCTTGTTGTCATTATGCATAAATAAAAAGTGACTGTCGATTGCTCACAATCAGAAACCATTTCCTCTCTTTTCACTGAAAATTGCATGAGTAAACACTGCTTACGGTGTGTGATAAATCGACTTGTGGCGCAAGGTGTTTTTTTCCGGAAGGCTCGTTTCCCTGCCGTCGTTCACAGACGAGGGAGACCAGTCTCTTTGAGCTGTTTCCTGGCGGATTCGTCACCAGTGAATGCTTCCTGCCTTTGGTGTATTGCATGCATTATAATTGCATGCAGAATGTGTTCTCAATGAGCCTGCACTATAGCCCGCATCAAATGGACACAGTAATTTGTGTATCAATACTGCAAATGCCTTCTTGTCTTTCCCCATGTTCAATTACATGCTCTATTAGCACTGCTTAACCGTGGCTATTAAAGTGTGACCTGTTGCAGTGAAGGACAAGCTAGACGCCTGATGCTGCATATCGCAACATTTTTGAAAAAGTGGGAGAACCATTTGAAAGATGGATGGATGGATGGATGGACAGAGCTTCTCCTGGAAATCCACTGTACACCAGCTGGAGAGCGATCTGCACCATGTCGGCTTATGGTAACCATGGGAACCATGGTTTCCTCAGTGAAAGGAGCGCCAGGGGGACATAGCTGGTGGCCGATAATTGCCCAAACTGAGGGTGGGACAGTCTTCCTTTGCCAGGCTCAAAGCCCACACTGGGAAGAGGGAGAGAGGAACAGGGCAAGTCAGCTGTGTGTCTACTTCCTGCACATGTGAATCTTGGAGGATGACCTTCCCAAACACGCTGTCAATTCCTGCCTAGCCCTTTTGTATATTTTCCGAACAAACTTTGCCACTTCAGTGATTTTTGAACCCTTGCGTCCCATGGCTCCTTGCCCACCGCAATATCTGTTATTTTTCTAATGGTGATATCTATTAGCTAGGCTGTTGAATGGGCATGGACTGTCATAACAGTGACAGGTGTCTGTCTATCTAAGGCCCTGAGAGATTTCTCTGCTCTCCAGCAGTTTTGTAGGGGAGACAGAAATGGCCAAACAGCCTGAGTTTCTGCCTGTGATGTTTCATGGGAACCAGTAATAAGCGAGACTCATGTTCCGTTAAATTCAATGAAAGGAGTCAGTAACGTTGAAATAATGTTGAGCGCTGCCATTGAACTGCAAACACTCAAATAAAGCCTCCCAGTCCATGTGGGTGTGGCGTTCAGACACAGAGTGAATTGAAAACCCAACAAGACGACATGGGAACGACAGCATAAGAGTCAAAAAGACTATCAGATTCCTCACTATGTGGATGTGGAACAATGAGCCTGATCAGCCAATAAGTGAAGAGAATACAATAATTCAGCACAGAGAATTATGCTTGGATATACATATGTATTATGAGAGAATACCCCTTGCCAACTATGTTTAAGGGACAGAATGTGCCTTCATGAAGCACTGACACACAGGGGAGGCACCTCATGATGTAGATCAGGGTTTCCCAATCCGGTCCTTGGTAACCCACAGAAGTGCACATTTTTGCTCCCTCCCAGCTCCCGGTGCCATATGGAGCTCGGAGGGAGCAAAAACGTGGACCGGCTGTGGGTCCCTGATGACCGGATTGGGCAACACTGATGTAGATTAATGAGCCGTGCCGTGTCATTACAGAGATGAGATTTACAAATTCCCAGTCTCCCTGAAACTGATAATTGGTCAGGGTGTGACAACAAGGTGGCAGCTTTTGGCTGGTATTCTGACCAACAGAATGCAAACAGTGATAGGAGGGAAGCAGCCACGAGCTTATCACGCTAAGTTGTCCACATCAGTGATTCCTTTAGCCTGAATTTGCCAAACAAATAAGACGGCTGCTTTCATTCCATGAGAATGCACCTACTGATGTCAATTTTTGAGTCTGTATAAGAGTGTCTGTTTGCAGACTCACCTGTTCCTCCACTGGGGAAGGAATGCTAAAACATTAGCATTGCCTCTAGTTAAGCTGCTGTCAAACTCAAGTTGACAGAGAACTCGAGGGTATCCTGCTTTTTTGTCTTCGATTTTCTTTTTCAAGCCAGATATGAACAAAATGCATGTTGTTGGCAAAAAAAAGGTCTTGGATCAAAAGGAATGTATTTGTGATTCTTCAGCCAAGACACAAACAAACGAGCTCCCCCGTTAGCCAGACTCATTACTGGAGCCAGAGGTCAGTGTGCTGTGTACAGTCAGATAACAATGACACATCACTGCCGCTCTTATAAATGGCTCAGAGACAGAAGTTATTTCAAATGGCCCCTCAGAATCTTCCAGCAGATAGGACTGAGGAATGGGCCATGCATTTACAGATATGTGACCCTCTACTGCAGTCAGAGTCATTAAAAGAAAAGTCTGACTGTTATCTGTCACTGCCTGATCGTCACCCATCCAGAGAGTATATTTATACTTTAATGCCGCTGTCCTCTGGTGCGTAATACAACGACTGCCAAACGTGCACATTGCACGGGCTCATGGGAGATTATATTTCATCTTTCATATATTTTTATTCTCACTTGCCCTGGAAAGAATTCCGAGTTCTCTGAGGAATTGAGGAACAGGAAGGGAACTTGGGCAGGATATAGAAACCAGGCAAACAGGGAACTGGGGCCATGTTTGAACTGGAAACCAGGGACTTGTTTGGCTCAATGCTGCTTGGTAAGTTTCCAAACATGACAAGCATGTAGTGCAGTGTTTGTGGGTTTCCTACTGCTCCTGGTGCCATAGGCCACCAGAGTCCAGAGCCTCCTATAGAGGAGAGCCACCTTTACATAACATCCCAAGTGCTGCACACTCAGGCTCAGGGCTGCCGACCAATCAGCATGCATCGTGGGGCAGACTCCTCCCCTGCACACTAAATCTCCAGCTACAGGGAAACTGGCCATTAGCCTCTGCTTAACAACTGACGTACAGAAAGAGATGTGCCGAAATAACAGTGCAGCCTCCTGCTGCTGAGCCAGTAGGGCTGTGCCCTTATACGCAGCGGCAACCATGCATGAACTCGTCATCTGGACAAGCTCGTTAGGATTTATCCGCATGGAGGGCATCACTGGTAAACACGAATAGGCTGATAATAGATAATTATGTAGCTGATATTCACCTAGGAAAAACTAGAAAAGTCGACAGGCAACATTTGATCAGTATTCCGCCATTCATCTTCAGTGTCTTCTCTCTCGAGTACGCTGTGTAGTCCTTAGTCTAGAGCTACGCACATTATCCTCATCCTCAGTTCTGGTCTGGAATCACTCCACACCTGGGCAGTGCATAGTGGTGCCCTAATGGTTAGGGAAGCAAAACTTGTGACTGAAAGGTTGCTGATTCGAATCGCTGACCAGCGAGATGCTGCCCCCATGCACTGCTCCCCAGGGCGCTGAATTAGCTGTTCACTGCTATGTCACAATATGGGTTAAATACAGAGGACACATCTTGTTGTTGTGCTGTGTTGAGTTGGTTCAACAATTAATCACTTTCACACCTGTTCCAGGTTATACCCCCTCCTTGGTGACTACACCCACATATTCCATGCACGTGCTTAAAGCCCTCATAGCTGGACCCCCACACCAGACACATCTCCATTTCCATGTCCGGTCTCTACACACCCTCACTGTCCTCCTGTACATCTCCCCTGGATTTTTTCCGTGCCCTCTCCTTCTACACTGCCACGCAACCCCCAAATCACACTGAATCCACAGGATTCTGCTGTATTGTTTTTCCCCCAAACAAACTTCTGCACCTTAATAAGTGAATCTTGAGTCTCTCATTTCATCTAGCTGAACTTCCATCTGCCATATGTCTGTTTAATAGTCATCTCTTTACTTAGCCTCAATGTCACGCCGTCCACCTAATGAGCATCTGCTCTGCTGTTCTCCATCGTTCTGCATGGCCTTCATGGAGACTGACTGGGCAGCCTGCCTAGCAGCTCCTTTCATGTGAAACTAAAACCGCAATGACAAAGTCAGGTCGTTCCCCATTGCTCATCCTATTTAGGGTGTTTCTGTAGAACCCTTATCCCATTCCGACATGGCTGAGGTGTCTAGAAAAAGAAAACAAGAAACATGTTAAAATGGTCCATTATCCTCAGGAGACGGTTTCACAACCACGGTGCCATTCGATAACTCGGCAGCTATCAATGAGCCAAGCTGTTTTTCCTAGAAAGTTCTGCCTGATAGATCGGGTGTGCGGCACGCTGCTGCTTCTCTGAATCCCCAGGCAATGAATCATCGTCTTTCCTGACAGTGAAAAACATATGCAGAGCTTGGGGAGCAGCGGGGAGGTGGCTGCGCAGACGTGCAGGCGGTCAGGGCCTCCCTGGGTGTACCCAATTACCACTGTCGCCTGCCCTCTTGTTGCACGCCGTGCAAAAAACGCGTCAGGGAGTGTTTACTGTAAACTCAGGGTGAGGGGCTTGAAGCGCGCAGTGGGCCCAGGGCGCCATGATTAATGTTTCCCCAAACTGCGAACGGCCTCGGTGAATGTCACCCAGCCCACACCCTTACTGCTGCAGCCCAGAAGATAAATATAATACGTTTTCTGGTGCCCTGTCCATATTTATTAGAGGTAATTTACTGTTTATTCTCAGGTGGCCGTCCGGAGCCGTCTGCCTGCATAAATCTTGCAAATGTCATGTGAGACGCCCCACACAGCTGGGAAATGGGGGGCCATAACGGGGAGGGGGCGGGGGGCTGGGTGTTATCTCTAAACTAATCCCCCTTGTACGTTTTCCTTTTCTCTGTGACACCCACCTTTTTATTTCCCCCCCTACAGTCTCATCCTTTACTTGCTATACAGGATTATGTAGCTCTACCTGCTATGGATCCAAATTCTGTTGCTGAAATTATTGACAGTGGTGTCCCATCCGGGGAGTTCCCAGCCTTGTGCCCTGTGCTACCTGTGTGGGCTTCAAGCCCCCCTGTGATCGTGACCAGGATATAAGCAGTATGGATGGATGGATAGATGGATGGATGGACAGACTAGACTGGCCCCTTCATGAAACCATCCATGAACATTAGATATACTGCTCAGTTCCTGCCTCTCGGCCTAGGTCTTCAGAGGATTGGAGACTCATTAAAACCCAGAAGATAAGGTACATATCACATGTACGCTACTTTTACAGCAGGGGATTTCAGCAGGACGAGTTTATTCTGCTCTGCAGAGCTCATTTGATGCATGCAGGGTTCCATTCTGCGGGGCAGAACTGTGGAAGATAGATTATTGGGTGTTTAAATGAATAATATAAACAAAGATTCGATTTACTCACTTTATTGCGTCTCTCTAACAGTGTGGCTCCACTTTGGCTTCATTGGTCTTCTCACAATTTATTGCTTGATTCAATCTTGATATCAGTGGAATTGGAGCTGACCTCCGAATTTAAGCTCCATTTAGACTGCTGGTGTGCAAGGCTGTCATGTATGAAATTGTGAGCACAGGAGTCCTCAAACAGACGTTTAAATGGAATACTACACAAAGAAAGATGGCGATGGCAGGAGCAGGGGAAGGCGTGTAATCACACTGATGTGATGATGTAACTGCAGGAAGTCCACATTTCTCCTATGGAACCTTGCGATTTTTATCCTTATTACGTTACTCTCAATAACAGTGCCGACCGCATGGTACAGTTTAATAAATGTGAGATTCCAGGTCTGAAATGTCAGTGTGAGAAATACAATTCATATTTTTTGTATCTTAGCAACAACCTGCCGCATTGGGACCTTCTCAGTCTTTTCCATTGTTAATAATACAACGAAATGCTTATGCAGTCATGGTAATTACACAAGTGGATAAGCATTTTAGTCAAGGCTTCAGGTAAAGTGAGACAGTGGAATTCAACAGACCACGAAATAAACCCCTGCAATGAATCCTGCATTAATGCTGCTTTTTTTGCAGAGTAGAATCCTTGTAGCTTAACAGCAGAGTTTCTCCTTTTACAGGGCAGTACACTGTGCTGATGGCGTTCTGTGGGTCTGAGCATAAGGTGATGCAGAAACACATTGTGACCAGTGTACTTTGCCTCAGGCAGGAATCAGTCACCTAAAATTATGGGGTCCTGCAGACACACACACCGCACATTCACAGATGAGAAAAGATTTTTTTTTTTTTTTTAAGTATTTTTGGTTTTTCCATTTAGGTAGAGTATGTAGGTCATCGCTTACTATCTGCAAGCACTTTAGTGAAGATTAATTATTGCTTATATTACCTTTTATGGACCAAAATAGATCAATATAGCTGGTAACATTTTGGAATATCGAATCGTGATCAAACCAGCCGTAGTATAAGTTTGCATGTTTGATAGTCATAAATAAAGAGCTTCACAATGATCTCCCTGATTGTCTGCAGAGAGAACATCACCTGCTGCCAACCATTAGCACCTGCATCAGTGACTGAGTCACCGCAATTAGCCCCACGACTGTAAACCCTGTTAATTATTTCTACTAATGTGCATGTGAACGTGTCGTAGGTGTGTAAACATCATCAGTGCTTGGAGTTATACAGAAAAGATACAAAGAACTCTGTCAAGGGCTCCTGTGCTTTTTTTCTGCCAGATCACCTCGGTTTCATTAAAATAAAAACCATTAAACGCACAATTACTTGTCACCTGGGGGGGGAGGCGTGTCTGCCCCAGCCCCCCTTCCCTCAGCTGTGTAAAGGTTTCCTGGGCCTGCCTAACTAATCCGCCATAGTGTCTCTCTCTACCGTCTCCCTCAGTCATACTGCCGTGCTGCTAAGGTGTCCCTGTCGCTTCCCTTTAATGTCCACCCCTCGGCGGCACGGCTAATATGGGCTGAAACCTATTGATTTTATAATTCCCCTTCTGCCTGAGCATGAGGGCCTCTGGCCAGCCTGAACGGTGCCTCTTCCTTTTACAGTCTGGTGCCTGACGGCGGCTCTTCTCACCCCTACCTGTTCCAGCTTCAGCTGGCCCCTACCAACCTTCGTTGTAACTTCTGTCCTTTCCCTCCAGAGCTGTTATTCCCCCGTGTCCTCCAGGCTCCATCTTTTCATTCATGCTGAATAACCCCTCTTCCTCCTGCCTGCCCGCCACCCCCAGATCAATATCACTTTCGCCCTTTAAAGGCCACCTTGCTTCAGTGTTACTTCCTGATTATTCATTTCGCAGCTTTTTAAATATTCTGCTGCGTGCGATATTTCCTTGAAAGCCGCTGCAGTAATGGAGGGCTGTGACATCATAAATTCAAATCTCACAAAACGTGACATCATATGTTTAAGTCTCACATGGCTGTGACATCATAAATCCAGGTCTCACATAGCTGTGGCAGCAAGGAAGGCTGGCATCTACAGATAATGAATCAGCAGATTTGATTGGCTCTCTGACCATAAAATTGAGTCACACTCATTTGCGAGATTCATGGTTGCATTTAAATAGTTTGATTAAGCATGAAAATGATCAAGCATGAAACACATTCAAGTAAGAAGACTGGCTTAAGAACTGTGCTAAAGATAGTGCGCTCATTATGAGTGTAATTTCATTACTAATTAAAATGAACTAATTTACTTTATATACTTATTCTCCATGTGACCATGGCAGATAGCAATGGAGGACCATTGAAACCCTTAAACCCCCTGTCATGAATAAACCCACCCTCTATAATAAATACAGCCAATGGGAAGTCATATTACCAAAAAAATCCTCTCCCCCATCGTTTCCCATCTGTCTCATCAGACCCCTTTCCATATCTGCATCAGATACAAGCCTCGAAAAAGTTTAAATTGAGTTACACAAAAGTTTGCATTTCAATTGATCAAATAATATCCACTGCACTAAACACCAGAGCTACATTGTCACAAACTTGAGATTCTGAAAAACTCGGTCAACCTAGGTCAGCGTACGATGCCGAAACCTTAAAGCTGAAGATCTCTTTTCATGCTGGGAAATAGGTCATGTGACCAGAGGCGGTAACATCATTTAGAATTTGGCTCATGTTAGAATCAAAGCCTGAATGCTGCTTCTGCTCCCTGAAAAAGACTGGCAGAAATGTGACTTCAAGCTTTATGAGGTAATAAGCCTGAAACATCAATTAAGTCCTGGCTGGGGTTCTCGTAAACAGCCTTTAAACTCTACTCTATACTCTTCATGAGGCAGGTCTAGGGCTGCAGTTTTTTACAAATCAATAAGCTTAACATCACAGTTTGTCTAAAGTAAAACAAAAGTCTTATTTGTATTTTGGCTCCCAATTTGCCAGCATCTTGTTGGCTCTTCAGCAGTTAAAAGGTGATCCCTGCCTCCGATTTTCCACCCAATCACAAAGAAGCTGCAAACGTGACTGACGGACACAGAGACAGCCTGAGCCACCGACTGAGATTTGTTTCGTGCTCGGAGTTGGCACCTCTCCCCACCGCTTTACCGCCGACGCTGTCAGGAGTGGCCGCCGACGGCACCAACAGTGGGAGCCCTCCCAGCTGTCAGGTTGATATAACACCTTTGGAATGATCGTACAGGTCTTTTCAGCAAATGACGGCAGGTCCCACTAGAGGGGGCCGGCCCGCTTGCAGTGAACCTGGCAGCAGCCGCATTTCATATTTCGTTTTATTCCTCTCTTGTTCTCCATGCCTGGTCACGCACCCCAATCACCGTGATAATGACTCAGTAGCGTTTACGGTGGTTCACAGAGAAAAGAATGCACTGCAACTGACCTCAGCTCAGTAGACATGGTGCTGCTGTGGCCTGACCCATCCCCATTGGCTGACCCGCCCTCATTGGCTGACCTGCCCTCATTGGCTGACCTGCCCTCATTGGCTGACCCGTCCTCGTTGGCTGACCTACCAAAGGGCCTGCTGGATTCCAGCAGTAACCCTCTTGATTATTATTCACATGGTACACACACACTGATCTCTGACCTGTATTAGGGTTAGCATCCCCTGGGCCTTCAGCTCCCAGCTTTTATCCCATACTGACCTTCTCAGTTTTTCTTCCCTCTCTTTCATTGCCTTGTGTTTTTCACACCGGCTTACAAAACTGTATAACATTAGCAGCTATCACCATCCTGACACTGCAAGAGCGGTGCAGCAGAAGGGTGGATTATCAGCAATAGTATCTGTTTAGCCTATGCTGGTTTTTGTTTTGCTGATCACGTTGAGCCACAATTGTTGTGATTATGTGTTAACAAATTCTTAAGTAGTCCATCACCTCCCAAGCGATCTTGATTCAGTTTTCCTCATTCATAATCATGAAAATCCATTCACTGTTTTACCTGTGAATAGAATGGTGCGCTATTCACCCAATGAATACCATGCTAACCCTAACCCTAACCCTACCAAATTTCAACTAGTCCTGTCATGAAAATGACAGAATGAAGCAGTTTTTCCAGTAGCTCTTGAAAGTCAATGGAATAACGGAATGTCCTGGCTCCAGGCAAAGGGAATCATATGACCTGGGGGCTGGATATAAGGGAGGGGGACTTTGGTGGGGCGATGATGGGTTTTATAAAATGATGATGAGGAAAAAGAACAGGCAGCCATTTTGGAAAGACAATGCATTTTCTGAGGCTTGGCTTGGGCCACAATAAGGGGAGGACATCAGGGTCTGTGTACATTTTCTGGGTACCAGAGTCCAGCCTCATATGCTTGGTTGGGCAGGGAAACAGTGGATGAAAGGGCTTGTCATCTCAATCTTCCCATCTTAACAGGGCATTTAGTATTCAGCATTATTTACTGCCAAAAATACGCTTACTTACATTTCAACAGAAAGAAAAAAGCTCACCACATATCAGCTTCATACTTTTGAGGTCTGATCTTTATTGGTATTGCTGCCCATAACAAGCGGGTGTTTTTTCACAATGACATTTAGAACCAGCAGATCCAATAGGTGATATATGGACAGAAGCGAATTACTGTTAAGCGTGTGAAGAAAGAAAACTCCAACTGAAAAAGCAACTGATTTAAAAAGGGGTTCTCATTAAGTAATTTGGCAGGCGGGTGTAAACAGGATATTCAATTATCGCAAAACAGGTCCCTTCAATGCATAAAATTAGAGAAAAACCTTTGACCAAGTCTTCGGTCAATTAGGTCCAATGCACCAATGTAGCCCTATCTGGCTGCTTAGACCTGCACAAATCCTTTAATCCATAAAGCTAAAGACTCCTCAAAGTACTCCGCTGCATTTTTAAAAGGCTGAACGGCTTCAATAAAATCAATCATAATTTGATGAGCGGCACTTAATGAACATGCAGGAAATGCCCGTCGAGGCGGGCGGCACATGACGGTGTCTGATACGCTGAGAGGGCATGGCTGCCTGTCAGCTGACGGCCCTCATTACTGTCTGCGCCGTGGTTTCTAGACAAACTGTGTGTTCATGTTTCTGCGTGCGCCATAAGACAGTGGCTTCTTCCTCAGCCTGTGCCACAGAGATAATGAGTATTTTCTGTTTCAACCATGACCACCGAAAAAGAAGAAACACAAATAAAATCTGATGTTTTAAAAAAAATTTATGTGTTGCTTTAATTTCTGGGTCAAGCTACTGCTCCATATTTTCATTGTTGTTGATATTTATTCCCAGCCCTGAACAGTTATCGCAGAACATGCAAGTTATTTGCCATTCCTCTGCTTTTATTTGACTCCTTGGCTAAAAAATACTTTGACATTAATTGCGATGGTCGGAAAAAAAAAATTCCCTTGTGTAACGTCAGTGAAGGCTTACAAAGCAGGCAACATTAATTAGGTCTGAAGGCGGTTATTTTGCATTTATATTTACTAAGCAGATTCCTTTGTCCAAACCAATGTACAAGTGAGGCAGATAGTACATCACCAGCATACAGCTGTCAAGGATCCAGCCAGGCATAAGTGCAGCAAGGCCGAGCTTCCAATGGATAAGTAATAAAGAGCGTGTATTAGCAATGGAGCAAGAACAGTTCAAGGTGTTACCAAGAATATAGCAAAATGCTAATAAGAGAGTTGTTCAAATCAGAGTTTCAAAAATAAGAGAATTCAGAAGACACATGAGACCAGCTAAAATAATCAATGATGAAGACAGAGCAAAGCAGTAGTTGGAGGGCTAGTGGAGGTGCTTCCAGAACAGATGGGTCTTGAGGAATTTATGGAACGGTGAGAGGGACTCTGATGACCAGTTGTGGCTGGGCAGCTCATTCCACCATCAGGGAACCACACATGAGAAACATCTGGATTGCGACTTCTCACATGGTTCAGGGATCTCA
>JAAGVU020000039.1:10145172-10224156 GCA_011763525.2 Mormyrus iriodes
AGAGCATTCAGGCTGATTGATACCAGACGTGCTGCCGCATTTTGAATCATCTACAGCAATTCAACAGCACAAGCTGGCAGCCCTGTGAGTAAGGAGTCACGATAATCTAGTCGTGAACGGAATGAATCAGCAAGAGCAGCAGATAGCTGGTTATGAGTCATGAATCAGGGGTTGGGATTAAGTTCATCCGAGCACAACTCTCTCCGTGAAGCAGCCCGCCTGCCGGTGGGGGGGTTAGCTCGTATGATGCATCAACTCCATTTTTTTGTGGTTAATTCATAGAAAACGTCCATGTCTTCAGATCGTAGAGAACATTATTTTCTAAGTAATAGAAACATTAATCAGGACACAACATTGAAAATATGAATATGAGTGTAGGAGTCCTTCTCTTAGACATTTTTTTACACATTATTTTACCCATTAATGGTCAACAGATGTCACACACTTTTGTTTGTCTTGATTTTCAACATTGCAGCATAAATTCTTCTCAACATCTCCCTTTGGCTCTGCCATGTCAGCTGGAATCGGCTTCTAAAATTAAAATTACAGGCCTCCTCTGGCTCTCAACAACTGATTTCCTCAGTTCCATAGTTTGTGTCTCCGTGTATGTGTGTGCGTCTCCAACTGTCTGACTTGTAATTCATTTGATTCCAAAACAATTATTTTTAAATGTATACAAAGCTCATCATGGTCCCAGCTACCAACCTCATTCTACATTTGCTACTATAAAAAAAACATGGATTTCCATGACAATAAGTGCATTTGTCCTTTGGGGAGTTTCATGTGGAGAAGAAAGAAGATGATAACAAAGATATCAGTCACCTGGCAATTCTTTGGAGTGGTGCAGATAGTAAGGCAACAAGCATGGAGGAGGAGGAGGACTTAATGGGCTCAAGTAGGAGGTATACATTATATAGGGTTACACACAGCATATAAATATTATATAAGATGGCACTATATGAGGAAAACATTATATATACATTATACATATATGCATACATAGAACCACTCAAAATTATGGCCACACCTCCTGAAAATCATTTGTTTTTCAACATGATAACGACCCTAAGCTTACCTCGAGGTTATGTAAGTACTGTATTTGAACAAAAAAGAGATGGATTGCTGTGACAGATGACCTGGTTCCAGTGGCGGATAATGATCTTTAAAATGGGGGAAGCACAAGTATTGACAGTTAGCAATACGTCAAAAAAAGTCTTTTTTTCACATTTTAATTGGTCAGCTGCTTCTACTGTATGTAACTTCTGCTCTCCTTTATTTTTGGAAACGATCATATATCGCCTCACGCTTTCAGGACCAGGATCTGAGTCTCTACCGTGGGGTTTCCTTCAAGCACTGTAGTTTCCCCCCCTCTCCCATAGTCCAAAAATATACTAAGGTGAATTGGAGTTACTGAATTGTGTGTGAACTTTCTCTGAAAATTAAGCAAATGATCAAACTCAAAGATAATAATATTTACAAATACCAATGGTGAAAAATGATATACGGAACGATGAACTGTGACTCTGGGCTGCAATGAAGTGCTTCTGTGCCCTTGCATGCAGCAGAATGAATGAAAACTGCAAGGCAGCACCACCAACAGTTACTTGTCAATCATGAGCATTAATGTTATTGGCAGTTTATCTCCCAATCACCATGCAGAGAAGCCTGGCTTCCAGGTGAGTCTGAAATATTCGACTGCAAGTTCATCCATCCAACTAACGCTGCCTAAGCAAAAACTATGCTTGAAGCTCTCAGAGACTCCCTGTAAAGCACGACATCCAGGCGGGCTCCAAAAACACGTAATCGGAGTATATTCACCAATAAGCTTTCATCTATTCTCCATTTAGACAAGGTGTACATGAATTTTCCGTAGACTTGCAGAGATGCACGGCACCAGTGGGCGTCTACGGGCTGTTTCAATTCTGGCTTCAAAGGGCAAATTTGCGTAAATGTTGTCAAAAGAAACTCCGGTGAAAGTTCACAGTGAAAAAATCATAGATCGATTACACTTTTAATCGCAAAATAAAACTAATTTACTCTATTGATACATTGACTAATTCAATTCTTTTGCTGATTTTGTGTGGAAAGCTGTACTCCCCATGTAGTCTTGAGGTTATTGCGTACCTGGTCCCGTCCCCGCAATGCCCCGACCTAAACCCTACAGGGCTATGGGCTTTTTGAATCAAAGAGTAACAGCAAGATAGCTAACTTTGTGTGGAAACTCCTTCAGGACTGTTGGAGAGGCATCTGGAAGATGTCTGAAAGAACGCCACAAGTCTGCATTGCTGTCTTTGAAGAAAAAGGGAGCTGTTTTGAAGAGTTTTTGAGATGTTGAACAATTGTCTTTGTCATTGCAATATTTGATAAGTATTACTACATTGATTAGAGGCCTTTTACTATAAGGTGAATAACATAGCTAAAATAGAGACAAATACATTAAATGCAGGTGTCCAGACTTTTGACTGGTCCTGTATATATACAATGGTCTTTTGAGAGGCTGCCGCACACCAGCAAATGGTGACCAGCACCACACAGGCCAGTGGTAACCGTGGTTTCCTTAGCACCTGGCAAGTGATTAGTACTACAGTCAGAGAACAGAGGAGTCTCCCTGGCCAGGCTGAAAGCCTAGGATGGAACAGAGGAAGAGGAAGAGGGAAACAAGCATGGGTGCTTTCTGCAGCAGGACTGGAGGAGCACTGCCCTGAAGGCACTGTCACCTCAATGTGGAAGCCCTTTTTGGTATAGTACTCCCTCATGCTCTGCAATAGGCTTTCTGCAGTCTCCTGAGTCTGCTCTCTCCATGACATATATATACACATCCAGAAGTTCGTAGCTATTTGAAAACTATGCACAAAATGGGGCAAATTGGACAAGGGACAACTTGAAGCCGCATCGTCGACTCAGATCACAGAATGCAGGTTTCCTTGTCATTCCACATATAAATAAAGTAACAGTTGGCGGTAAAGCATTCTGCTACAGGGCCCCTATATTGTGGAATAGCCTCCAGTCTGCCACCCTACACAGGCCAGCACGGAGAACAAACTTGTTGTTGGACTTTGGCATGACCATAATCACAGCTTGCACCTTGCTTTTAGCAAGCAAGCCCACTCTTGTCTGTGGAATAATGTTAGCGTGCCGAGGAGGGTTGGGCAGCCAGTTGACCTTAGACCGCCAGAAGTTTTTTTCTCCTTGCTTGGGAATTTTTGGTTCCTCTCCTCTGTTGTCATCTGGCCTTCTTTCTTTAGTTAAATTCTTTGTCTTAGTATTCTCTCAAACATCATGTAAAGTGCTTTGGGGCGACTCTGTTGTGAAAGGCGCTATATAAAAATAAATTGAATTGAATTGAATTGAATTGAATTGAATTACTATGCAGCAAATAAATATTCAATTTCAGACACACCCCCTGATTACCTCCAATAATCCCTATCACCTGACTCTCCTTTATAAATCAGGTGGCACTGCCCCTAAACTACAAACTGTTCAAGGGGATCTCAAAAGTTTTACTTTTGGGATCATGTGCCCTACCCTTGGGAGCAAAGCAATCCCAACAGTCAGGTAAATAAGCCAAGCCGAGTCCTTTTTAAATCTGTATAAATCAATAACAGTCATTTTAAGTGCATCTGTAACTGTGCAGCTGGCCAGTGGAGCGTGATCAGAGTGAGAGCAATCTGCCAACCTTTTGGTCTTCAGAGCTGTGTGCTTTTGTGGAAGCTGAAGAGTATTAAACCCTCTGCTGGCCAGGAGGCACTGAATGGCGATAATCTGGTCAGTGTAAATGTGGATGATTTTCCTTTGCATTTACCTAAAATGACAGAAGGCTGTTCTGGACATTTTATGAGTTGAAAAACAAAGGATATGTGACATTAGAGTATTTTATGGGCAAACCTGCAGCTACATAAAGCCAATATAAATCTGACATGTAGTTTATGAGTAATCTCCCCAACTGAGGAATTAAATCTTTTTTTATTCATAACATACGTTATATGGTTATTAGAGGACATATTTCATGTACAATTGTATTTATACAGAAGAAAAGCTTATAGCATTCTAAAACTGTTTCCCTATGACTCATTATACATCAGTCTTTGTGACACACACCCTCTGGTTTGTATGCCAAACTCCGTACGGCCACAGATTCAAGGCACCATAATCCATGTCCTTGAGAAGCTGTCGCTTAAACATATTTAAGAAATGTACTGACAACCTGGCTTTAAAGATATTCAGACATACTTCAATTACACCACAGATGCCTAAAGTAAATTGAATATAGATCTGGAGCGTAGAGACGCAAATGTGGATTCCCTGCACGGCGCAGGATCCCTCTCTGAGCTGCAGGGGGCGACGCGGTACAGACACTACTTGCAGTAAGCCGCCAC
The DNA here is from genome assembly GCA_011763525.2 of Mormyrus iriodes. NCBI lineage: Eukaryota > Metazoa > Chordata > Actinopteri > Osteoglossiformes > Mormyridae > Mormyrus > Mormyrus iriodes. Next base: position 10,149,549 of record JAAGVU020000039.1, read on the forward strand.
GCCCTTTCCATGTAGATGCTTCTCTTTAGCACATGACCAATGAAGAAAAATCTACAATCTAAAGGCACATCAATAATCGCTATAGGCCGACTTCAGGAGCTATTAATTTTCGTTCCTTGTCGGGAACTACTTCTCCTGAGCCACCAAAGGAATCCATGCGTGATTTCGCCTGTTTTGAGTGGCGATCAACATTTTGTCGCCTTCATCCCGCTATCATGAGAAACGCTATTTGCCTCAGCATCATTTATCATCCCATGACGGTTCATCATTGCCTGAAAAATTCTTTAAAAGGTTGCAGTAAATAACGGGGTTCATTCAGGTGGGTCCTTCACAGAGCAAATCTTTCAGTGCTGATCATCTTGTTGCGATTTTTATATACCAACCCATCTTCATTTTTCTCATGTTTGCAGTTATACATGAAATAAACCACTCAGGTAATGCCATTCATCCCCTTTCCCCTACATTCCTCAAGCATTAGGATCCCTTAATAGTAAAAATAGCTCAGTCTTTCTCAATCAGGAGCAGTATGTCCTGTATTTATGGTGGGTTGTGTATGCAACTATAGAAGACAACATCAGTAGCCAGAACAACAAATGGAGCCTAACCCTAGAATTCAGATGGAAGGAATCATAAAGTAACCAATACGGAAGCTAATTCTTAGCATTCTGAGAAAACTGTGCTAAGATGCAGTGTCCTCCAGCTAGGTCAAGCTGTGTATCACAAGGTGCGCCTGAGCTGCTTTTTCTGCCTTGAAGGCTTTTACTTTGAAGCATGTCTTCAAAAGATCTTCCCAGGAAATGCTCCCTGTGTCTCTTTTTTATTGGCACAGAACACTTTAGCAAGCATCTACTCACTTCTGTAATACAACAGAAGCCCAGGCAGGCCAGGAGCAGGTGAGAAAGCCAGCAGCGGGAGCCCCATCGTTTCTCACGGCTGTCACCAGAGCACACGTTAATTCAGGGTGAATTTGTGTCGGCTCACATAGCATGACGTCACTAACTCCTGTAGCCTTTGCCCACATGTGGAACAGGGTTCTCTGACAGTGTCTGTGGTGGCTTTTGTGGCAGGCCCTCCCCCCCCAATTCCCACAAGGCCCAGCTATGGTTCTAAATGGCTTCCAGGAACTGGATGTGCTCAGAAATTAGTCCCAGAGGAAGAAACAGCCACAGGCTAAAAGGTATACCCTATATACAAAATGATGATTTATGTAAGTCTGTAAAGACTTGGTTTCTCCCACTGGGTTCGCTACACCTCCCTGTTATGCTAATGGTGGCAGATGAGGAAGGGAACAAGAGCTCTGTTGAATTCAGTATAACAGCTGGTCCTCACCTTCGATAGAGATCCCCTGAGCACACTTACAGATATTGATATGAAACGCCACCTTGCCTTCCTGTCGGTGTCATATTGCCACACTCGATTCTGTCTGAGGTACGTTCAGGCTGGTGCTCTCACTCAGGGCTGCCCCCGGGCCGTACGAGAGGAAGCCCGTTCAGTCCGGAGCTTTAACTCGGAGTGAAATTTCTCACTCCGCAATGCCGGAGACCCACAGCTGAGCTCACCCCTCTGACTGAGAGGTTTCCCAGTTCAGATTAGAAAAACGAGACTGCGGTAGAAATGCACGATATGCAGTCCGGCCGCATGTGGTGCAGGCATGAAGCGTGCCGTGAAAGACCATCCCTCACATCGCATCCTTCCCCTTTGCTGGTGCGTCTCTGCCAAGAGCACATGCTCCTAGCCATCATTTTTCAGAACGTTCCACGGGAAGCGAAGTTTCTCCAAGGGAATGGTTACAGTTCTTGTCGAGCAGAACCAAAGGTGAACATGTGTGGGTAGAACTCTAGATATGGGTTCACTAAGGATAGATGGTACCAGAAGTACTGCTACAGTAGAATAATCTATAAAAGAATAAATTTACCAGGTTGAGTACAAAGATATGCCATGTTCAACTCCATTTGACATGTAAGTACTGTGTATGTACATGCACATTAAACCTTCTCCTCATGTACAGCCTGCCTGGGTTTTACTCATAATCAGGATGTGCACTGAAGGAATTTAAAACAGGACATTTTTTTGCTGATTTTTAAGAAGCTCAGAATGATAATACCAAAGAAATTATGACTGGCTGATGATTACAATGTTTTAGCCTCTGCCTGCTGCTCTTACAGAATACTGATTGGATATCATTGTATCTATAAGTAGGTGTCATTGAATACTGAGTGATATCACTTTGTCCTAATTGTATAAACTAGATAAAGCCTAATTGCTATATCAGTTAGGGGTTAAATGGGTTCTTCCTAGTTGTATTTGTTGTGTTCATCCCAAGCTTACAGGCCTGGGCTGAATTCCACCTTCTTCCCAAAACACACTGCACAAAACTCTCTCTGTTAGATACATGGTCAGAATGGACTTCTCTCAAGCGATGCATGGAGTGAACCGCATCAACAACGTTAGATGGAAATATCTTTGACAGTGACGTTCAGTATGGGAAAGTTTGGTGAAATCTTTCCTGCAAATAGGCTAAGTGCAATTTTCCCTCCATTTTTTCTAGGCACATTTAAGTTACTTTGGGATTTTTCCATAAAAGGCAGTCTTTTTTATTTCTACTGATTTTTAATAAGAGTAAAGACAGAACAGCTCCAGTAAGGGACACTCACAATCTTGTTAAGCCACTTTTGCATCCCTCCACTGAGAGGGTTTTATACATTCATAGAGCCCCGTACTTATTACTAACCTTTAAGTGTCACGGAGAATTTTTACTTAAAGTCATGTGCTTGACTGCATTTAGTGCTCCAAATTAAGATATTGACACCATCAGCAAGAGTTACTCAAACAGGGACTCTATCACACTAAAATTCAGCCACACACAGGAGGAGATTCGTTTAGCAGTAAATGAAAATGGGAAGAAACTCAAAATTCAAACTCTAAAATTGTGAGTTATTTTCTCTCAGTTGGGAGTCACCAGCCCTGCCTTTGTTCAGTCAGGCTGGATCTCACGTGCCTACCAGTGAGGGCAGGTTGGTGAGCGTATGGGGGGGAGATGGAGGAGAATGTGGGGGAGCCGAGGGAGATGAGCTGATTGGGATGTAGCGAGGTGGAGCGGAGGGGCTGCCCCTCAGGAACATGAGAAAGCAGGCAACTAGCTGTCACAGGGTTTTTTCTGAGGGTTGCTATTTAGCCAGCGTCAGTTCTGGTCCGAACTCATTCTGGGAAATGGACCTCTGTGCTGGGCGCGAGGTGTTTCAAACAAAAACACATTTCGAACCCTGGACTCACTCCTGTCGGAAGATGAGCCTCCATTTATGGAAGGAGTTATGCTGTAGACTGATGCCATTCCAAAGGGTTAGGATCTAGTGAATAAACAATGTCGTTAACATTAGATCTCACGCGCGCCATTTCTACATCCACGTGTTGCTGGACAGACAAGGGCGTTATGCGATATCCTCTGCGTTGACTTTAGATTCCAACTTCATTTCCAGCATTTAAAAAAATATAACATAGTGTGTGCCTTATAGAAACACTGAAGGCTTTGCAGTGAGAAATTTTCCAGAACTGCATGTCACTGGCAAGCATACTCTGTGTGCCATGCAACGGATCAAAATGAAGTTATTTGAGTCAGGCAATGTTGCAAAAGCTCTATAAAGGACCTGGGAAATCATTCCCTAGCGTGCAGTATTACACATTACACTGCTGATGCAAATCCAAATGCCGCAGAGTGTTTTCATGTATATTTCATGCGTAAGCCATGATATTTATATTTTAATAAGAACTGGATTAAGCAGCTATCATATGGAATAAGATAAGATGGAATGTTTTACCTAGTTCAGAGAAGTAAACAAAAATAATTTGTAAATGTGTATATACACACATACTCAGATACAACAAAATTCATATATCCAGTTGAATAATATATAAGCTATATAATACATATAATACTTTATCTTATTAACAAAGTGTATTTGCCAGGCCAAAGGCCCCCGCTGGCTCTGTCGATTTCCGTGTTTACTCAACATGCTTTAAGAAATTACCAGAATCTTGTTCTTGAAGTGTAGGCTCTGTGCGTCAGCAATTCAGCGAGTCCCCTCGGCAGATGAGCCCTTTGATGTATATTCATGAAGTCAGCACACGGCCGCAAGGTGTGGGTCATTCAATAATACATTTTTATGCCAGCGCTGGGCTGGCCTACCTCAGGTGGGGGTGGGGGGGGGGTTCACAGGCCAAGGCTAGAGGGGAGGTGAATATTGCTAATTGGCCACCATCAGGGAGTTCTGAGGGACCAGCTCACATGATGAAACACAGCCAAAGCTGGTGTCAATACTTGACACCAGCATGGGGCCCTGCAAGAGTGGGTGTGGCCAGAGTGGAAAACCATTCTCATAAGTGTTTAAGAGCACATTTGTGCACCAGGGAGGATCATTGACCTGCATTCTGTGTGCAACCCTGGTTTATCCTTGACACTTGCAGGTAGAGTTACCACATGTTCCAAGTCAGAGTAGCCACTTCTGGTTTTACAAACTACTTTAAATCTGAAAGGTTCCTGTGATTGACTCAGGTTTAATTCTTTTTGTGCTTTAACTGATTTATTTCCATGATTGAAAGACTCATCCAGCTGTTTCACATTAATATTAGTGACACATGAATGATTATATGAGACTGACTGATCAACACACAGCAAGAACTCAGTACGTAAGTGAAATCCAGTTCCTTTTGGTTGAAATGGTAGTTTACAAATCCTGTCCTAGCTCAAAGTGTCCTTTCTGACTTAAATTATATGCTCACCCTACTCGCAACACATATGCTTACATATGCTGTCGCTATGCAAGAGGTTTTGCTCATACTTGCCCATGTAGTTTACATCTATCTTGAGGACTAAAGGTCATGTCCACCAGGGGGCAGTGCGAGAAAACTATCTTGGTCAGCTCCTTCATTTCCGGTCTCACGTGTTTGTATGTGGTTATGACATGAAATGATGTACGCTCGCTCCTTCCACAGCGATGGAGTAGCTAATTTTGTAATGCTGCTGCAGCATTCTCTGTATTCTAACCACTGCTTCACATAGCATTGGTGCTTCGCTCTGCCACTTATCATTTTAGTAACTCATGCTGAACGTTGTATTATGTGTTGTTAGATATCTCACAATAATTAATACTTCATACTTAGTATTGCGGTTGTAAAAATTTTAACACGCAATAAAAGTATATCGAAATAAATTATTATTATGTCATCCTATAAATTATTTTGAAAATATACCGATATACAGTAAACATTTGAAATACCAACCAGCCTAAATAGTGCTTCTCGTTTTATTGTCCCTCGGGAACATCCGTTGTATTGTGAGCAGATTTGCAGCTTTCTTTGTTTTGCATGTGTATTTGCTTTTTCAGAATTTGTAAATGTTTTACGCTGCCATTTATGGGCCACTGAACCAGTGCCTCCAGTGAGTCGCTCACGGTCTACCATCTTGTCATCTCAATCAAGATTACCAATCAGGAACTGAGAATTTGGGACCATTTCCACTTCAGTCAAACTCCCATCCGATTCGATCAAACTCTCTCACACAAACAACTATTCTCATTCACATATTCTACCATTCTGTCTTACATTCACTTTTTCATTTTGTTCCTTACACATGGTTATTGGCATTTACGCATCATGTATTTCTCATACATATGCAACTTTCTCGGTTTCAAATATAATATTATTCTTTTATACATAAATTAGACTTTTGTTTCACATACACTATTAACTTCATTTACATGTACTATAATACTTACATACAAATATGGACTGTCATGCAAGCATATAATGTGCGTATAAGTAGTTATAGTTCTCTGTGCAAGAGAGAACAGTGCAATGTGTGTGGGAGTATAATAGAAAATAAAAGAGAGTATGATTTTGCATCTAAGAGGGTAGAGTTGTGTTTGTGTAAGAGTACAGTGATGTATCTGTGAGATTATGATGCTTTGTGTAAGATCAACTATGAATTATCTCTCATGTGGCCTCACATATTTCACATCTTGTTAGTCTGTAGTCTGTGGAGAGAACATTAAAAGTAAGAGTTTCATTGTATTTTGTACACTCTGCTTTGTACATATGACTGGCTTTCTGAGCTCAGGTTGAATTCGGAAGCAGAAGAAACTCAAACTGCTATTAAATTTTGAGGACGCTGTGCACAGTTGACCATACTGCCCCAAACATTTTTGGTCGCATTGCATCTTGCTTATGTGTAGTGTTACTTCTACATGTAGCCGCACAAGCAATGCGTGGAGTGAACGCAGGATAGGTTACTTGTTTGGGTACTCAGACTGCCATCTTTGCCTTGTTGCTTAAGTTAGCTGGTACTTTAAACTGCTATTGTCTGGTTGTGACTAAGTTTCATTACAATTCTTACCTGGCGTAAAGAAGGTCAGGAGTAATTAGTGTGTGAATTGGTGGGAGTGGCTTCCACTCTGAATTAAAAGGAGGATCATTCTGGAATAGGTTAGTTTGTACAGATGTAATGTCTGTAGCGGTGTACAGCTCTTCAAGGGACCTTGATGCCTCTAGACAGCTCCACTCACGGCTGAGTACCCCATGTCTTTTATATCGTTTCTTCTATATCTTACTACCTTTGTTAAAAATGTGTTTCACACCTATACCTGTTCAAATATCTTGCAGACCTAGAAGGTATATTCATCATCAGAGGGGAAGAAATGTAAGTGACCTCTTTCACCTTTTTATGTCTCCACAACCTCCTACATTAGTGCATGGTGGGTTGTGGAACTGCCAGTCCTGTATCAAGAAGGCTGATTTCATCTCTGGTCTCGCAATACTCCAGTCGTTCCAGTTCTTGGCCCTCACTGAAAGATGGATCACACCGGAGGACGCGACTACTCCAGCTGCTCTCTCCTCTGCCTTTGCCTTAACCTCAGCAAAATCTTCCTTCCACAGATCCAAGTTTAAAGAATCTACATCAAATCCCTGCAAACTTTTTGCCACTTTTTCTTCACTGCTCAAACCACCATCTCTGCCTGCATCTCCAGCTCTCACACCAGAGGACTTTGCCACATTCTTCAATGAAAAGATTGATGCTATTAGAAGCTCTTTCCCTCAGACAGACAAGCTGTCCACCTTCTCAAGACCAGTTGCAGCAGCCCAGCTTCGTGATTTCTCACCACTTTCCTTTGAGGATGTGTCTCAAATCTTGCTGACCAGCAACCCCACCACATGTCCCCTTGACCCGATCCCTTCAAGCATACTGCAGACCATTTCACCGGATCTTCTCCCTCACATCGCATACACAATCAATGGCTCTCTACTGACGGGCCATGTTCCAACTGTGTTCAAGTCGGCTGTTGTCACACCCATTCCGAAGAAACCCTCTCTCGACTGCTCAGATTTCAGCAACTACAGACCAGTTTCGCTTCTCTCCTTTCTTTCTAAAGTCCTGGAACGAGCAGTCTACAATTAACTTAATATCTTTTTGTCTAAGAATGGGCTCCAAAATCCTCACCAGTCCGAATTCAAAGCTCCACATTCTACTGAAACTGTACTTTTAGCCGTCTCCGAAAAACTTCATGCAGCTCAACCTGCCAACCTGTCTTCAGTCCTAATTCTTCTGGACTTGTCTGCAGCATTCGACACAGTCAACCATCTGATCCTCCTTGAGACTCTGTCCAACCTTGGGATGGCAGGAACAGCATGGAAATGGTTTGCGTTCTATCTTGACGGCCGAACATTTCAGGTGACATGGCTAGGCTCCCAGTCGGCCCCACGGAGACTGACCACAGGTGTTCCCCAAGGTTCAGTCCTTGGACCCCTACTCTTTTCCCTATATCCTGGTTCCCTTGGAGAGGTTATAACCTCACACGGCTTCTCCTACCACTGTTATGCAGATGACACCCAACTCATTCTTTCGTTTCTACCTGATGACCTCCAAGTTTCAAACCGTATCTCAGACTGCCTGGTGGCTGACATCTCTTCTTGGATGATGTCCCACCACCTGAAGTTGAATTCCAGTAAGACTGAGCTTCTGTACATCAATAGGAATCCGTTTCTAACTCACGACCTTGCCATTTCTTTTGAATGCTCAGATATCGTCCCCTCAAAGAAGGCAAGAAATCTTGGTGTCACTTTGGATGACGAACTTTCATTCTCCTCACATATTAGCAGCCTTTCTAGGTCCTGTAGATATCTTCTCCACAACATTAGAAGGATTCATCCCTTTCTCACCACAGATTCCACTCAGTTACTTGTCCAATCACTGGCCATTTCCAAGTTGGACTACTGCAACTCCTTACTGGCTGGACTTCCACTAAAAGCAATTAAACCACTTCAACTGATACAGAATGCAGCGGCACGACTTGTCTACAATGTCCCTAGGATCTCACATACCACACCTTTACTACGGGACCTGCATTGGCTCCCTGTGGCCACCCGCATTAGGTTCAAAACCTTAACACTCAGCTTCAAAGTCAAGAACGGAAGTGCACCTCCTTACCTATCAGCACTAATCAAGCATCGTGTCACTTCTCGTCCTCTTAGAGTGACAAGCACCTCTCGACTCGAGCCAATGTTACTTAAAGGAAAATGTACATCAAGACTCTTTTCAGTGTTGGCTCCCCAGTGGTGGAACAAAATTCCTCTTGCCATCAGAATGGCAGAGTCCCTTCCTGTCTTCAAATGCCATCTGAAGACCCATCTCTTCAAGGAACACCTTGGAGGCTAACCAGCTTATATATAAACGTTATGTTTATATTACATTAAAAAAAAAAAAACTACTAACACATTCTCTTATCTCTGCACTAATCCTTTCTTCAACAGGGTTTTTAGGTGCGTAACCAAGCTGGCAACAACTTAGTTGGCCAACAGTTGTTATCCAAGTCTAGCTTTACAAGATTGAAGAACAGTCGAGGACTACCGATAACTGTTGTATGTCGCTCTGGATAAGAGGGTCTGCTAAATGCTGTAAATGTAAATGTAAATGCAAATGAGTATAATCTCGCCTGTAGGGGGCCCTAGCATCTCTCAGCTCCTCCCACTACTCTATCAATCTCCTGGTCTTACACTTTCATGGCACCCTGCACATTGCCCAGAGAGATAAACGGTGCCCCAGGGCAGACTGAGTGGATGGCGGGGGGGGGGTTGAGCTCACTTGGGGAAGCGCAGCATAAATCAGAGCTCAGTGCGCAAAACCAGGAGTGTCGGCGAGCTGGCTGGGGGGAGTCTGGCCGGGCTGCGGAGAATGGGTTTGACATGGCAGCGAAAATAAACAGCAGTGCCCAGGAATCAATCTGGCCGGCCTGTCAGAGCGCCGCCGGGTCCCGCCAGTGATCGACATCCTGGATGCTCAGAAGCTATTTTCCGTCTGCTGGGGTATCTGTGAGTAAGTGACCTGCACTGTGGCGGGGGGGGGACTTCAGCCCTCAGAGCGCTACCTCAGTATAAAGGCCAGTGTAATATCAGAGCATTCCTCGACTGTCATGCATTTGTAATGTATATGATTCCCTCACCTCCTTTTTTGCACCTTTCAGTTATCAGACAATTCCAAATACAAAAGAAGACACCACCTTCGGCCATCATTCTGGACACCAAAATGGGACAGATAAACAAAGTCAACCAACCAGACCGGTCCATGTGGAATTAAACCATGCAAAAAGTGTTTATTAACATTGCACTAATAAATTGTCAGTTATGTACACAATATGTTACATTTAGCATGTTTACATATATTTACATTTATCCAAAGTGACATGCACATTTTTATGAGAGCAGGGTCACCTGGCCCCTGGAGCAACTGAGGAGTTATAGACTTTGCTAAGGAGCCTAAAGGCAAATCCACTCTGTTGGCTCTGGGATTTGATCTAGTGATCTTCTGATTACAAGGACAGCAGCCTAACCCACTGAGTCGGACAATACCCCTGCTTCAGCTGGTATAGCTATGATGCTGGGATATGAATTCTCCTGTACATCTGCTATACCATGCATGCATCTCCTGATGTATTTTTTCATATTGTCCATTGGCCTTACGCTGTGATCATATTATACTAGACTCCAAATGTTTGTAACAGACTTTTTACAGAATAAAGTCAACGGGGGGAATATCTTGTCTAGCTGTAAGTGAAGACGTTTACTTGTGAGGTAACTATGCATGTGACACCTCCTTAAGGCACCACATGTTTCTGATAGGCAGTGGCAATGGTGCACTGAAGACACTCTTATGGGGAACAGCAGATGGCAAAGACAGCAGACATCTTAACTGTGAAAGGGCACATGGTGGGAGAAGGAAAGTAGCAAGATGCAAGCTATGATGAGGTGCAGAAGCTTCTCAAGAAAGGCACTTGGCATTATCAGAAGCTCATACACTTTTCCTAGACATGCAGCAGAAAACATTAGGCAAATAACAGGCTCATGTCTCTCTCATTCAGTGGCCTGGAATTCAAAACTGCAATGAAGAATTTTCATATAGCCTTGGACAGGATTTTTGTGTCTGTGTACTGGACTGATGTAGCTGGCCTCAATAGCAGTCATTAATGAGTAAATTTACCATGAGGTCTGCCCCTGCAGTTCAGCGCACTGCCCTTCCTGAACGAAGCTTCAGACAGACAAGGGAGAGGACACCAAAACACTGGGGAAGCAAGAGATGTAAGTGGTAAACAATGGCAGAGCCAAGCAGGGATGCCAGCTGTTCATGGTGAGAGGTGAAATGTCAGGTCAGCAGACGGATAGCAAGCTCTGCCAAAATTCAGATGAGGCGGATGGGTTGAACCTCAGACACCTGCAGGCATCACAGATGGACTGGAATCATAGCACCCCTTTGATTCTGGCATTCGCTTGCCACTGTTGTGTTTTCACCGAAGCAGTTATACCATTCACATCTGCATAGATTAGGAACTGTTTGTAAAAGAGAGCCTTAAAGATGTACACAGAGGTTCTCAGAGGGAGGCCCTATTCTCCAGTCTAAACGGATGAAATCTGAAATTGGAACATTGAACTTGTATCAGTGTAGCTGCAGCAATGCATTGTGGGTAAGACACATTAAACCTGTACGGACATACTCTGGCTCTCTTTTAACAATAGACAGTTGTTATGAGCTCCAGTCTCGGGTTGGAACCCGACAGAAAGTAAAGGAAAAGGGAAATGGGATGACAGGACTAACAGGGTAAGGGAATAAGGGAACACCAGTGGACGAAGGGGTATATTTTTTGTCATTTTTAATATTTTATTCACACACACACAGGAAGACTGAACGAACAACCCGGTGCAAGAGACTTCAGGAGTGACCACGGCCAAAATAACAAACAAAGCCCCAACTACCGAGCGCAAACCACAACTAATCTAAACTATGTGCAAAAAGAAAAGGAAAACAAAAGAGAAACACTTCTCCTGATTCCCTAACCAAATACACAGAACCCAACACGCACTCGCAAAATGAAAATGGCAGTCACTCCCTACGCACCAGTACTCACACACACAGAACACACACAGCCAAGGCAAAAGTATGCGAAGTGGGCAAAGACGTAAACCAAAAACCAGAGATCGGAAGCCAAATAATTATAAACCAAAAGACAGCGAAAGTACAGAAAAGGGGCGAGGCGAGAATCAGAAACCGAAACAATCCAAAATCATACACAGGCAATACAAAGATCAGAAAAGCATCATAACAAAAACAATGAGCAGAGCTGGGGAATGGCCGCAACGGCGTCCTTTTCAGGTCTGGGGACCGGAAGTGTGGAACGGCGCGGAGCTCAGAGGGAGGGGGTGACAGGAACCCGGAGGCGGAGCAGAGGACGGGCTGAGGAGACGGGTCTGCAGGTGAAGCAGAATCAGACAAACGCAACAGAAGAAAACCATGTGGACAGGTCTCTCTGGTGTCAGTCAGTATGACACTCCAGTCATGGAAACTGCTGAGTGGGAGCTCAACCTAAATCAGTGCAAATTGCGGTTCAAACAAATAGTGCAGATATTTTTCATTTGTTCATTTTTTATTTTCCTTCTCACTTTATACATGTTATGCCTTGAGAGACGAAGGACTGAAGGGCAGGCGTGTTGACGAAAACAGAAAGTGGTTTTAGTGAACTAAATGAACAGGAATGGTAAACAAACAGGATCACAAGGGATCAGAAACAGGAGGACTAGAACTTAGGAAGGGCACAGGCAACAGGAAGGTACGACGCCAATAACTGAGCTGGGGAACATGGGACTGGGAAGCACATACATACGAGACTAATGAGGGCGCTAATGAGAGGCAGTCATTAATACGCGCGCATTAGGAACGAGAGGCAAGCAAACCGAGCAACAGGCGTGGCTTGATAGGGTCACGCTAGGGAGGAGAGACAGGAGGGTCTGACAAGATATTAACCAAACATATTTGAGTTTTTATTTGAATTGATATTTGAATTCCAGAGAACCTCTGCATGTTGGTGGGATATTATGTAGCTTAAGCCAAAATATTCCTGCAGGGTTTTGCAGGCCTGTGAAGGTGCATTAACCATTTAATACTTTCATCTATAAAATCTGTAAAGCTCGGTAAGTGTATGATTACGCATATAACAGAGACATTTAAAACAGTAATTTTCATTTCTGCCACTCAGACCACAGATACGAGATCTTTATATTACCTGTAAATCAAATGACTGGGAATGCAGTTAATTTAAAAGCTCAGCGCGGATGGTGAGTCGCTCTGTCTGAGGTGCTGCCCTGAATGCAAGACTCTTCACACCCAGACTCACTTAGAATGAAAACCACAGAGAAGTTATAGGGAGATCAATGAAGTTGTAAATCCGCAGGCCTCATGATGGGTATTGATTTAGTATTTAGGTCTTGATATCTGCTTCAGGGCTGACCAGAGACTAATGCCGTCATCCCTGACATTTACAGAATGTCCGAGTCATAGGGGAGCTGTGAAGTTTGCTGTCTCCTGTCCGGAGAGCCTCTCCCAACATATCAGCGCAAAGCACTTTGGCAGCATTAGGTTGTGAGAACGGTCCTCACATAATGTGTTAATTAATGACCTCTTAATGGAAACGTATTCCAAGGTGAATGTGAACATGTTTCTCTCTGGCTTTCTCGGTGCAGTCCCATCCAATTGCACCGACGGGAAGCTGAGCCGCACTCTGCCAGGCTCGCCGAAAGGTTGAATGCCCCATTTAATTGTCTTGCCTGGATGCGATGGAATGAAGGCCATTGAAGTTATTCCACAACACCCACATAATGGACCATTATTTTTCGCTCCGCAGCACTTCTGTTAAATTCTAAGGAGTGTCATCCAGCTGTCTCTGACTGGTCATGAATTTTGCTTAAAATTGCAGGGACAAGTTAAAAGCCAGATAACCAGCACATAATGACTCTTAATTAAAATTGTAACAGAAAAATACTGTGAAACGATATGGGTAGCTTCTGCAGCTCCTGCTCCAATACTGCTTACAGTTGTGAGTGGGCAGTCATTGGAACTTAGGCACAGTTATGGCTGTTTGACAACTGCATGGTTGTAATGTACTATCTGCCTCACTTGTATGTCACTTTGGACAAAAGCATCTGTAAAATAAAAGTCAGTGTAAAGTGGGTTATAGTGCCTTTAAATATGATTCAGGACTCTTGTTTCAGATTTTTGTATGGGATGCTGAGTCTCCTGCCTTTCCCTCCTCCCTGTTAATGTATTTTGTCCCTGGGATTCATCTCGGATGCCTCTAGTGTGTCCCAGGGCTTCACTCCCCTATTAAATGAGTCTTTGTTTCCCCCGAATCAGAAAAAAAATACTTGCCCATTTGCATGCAAATTTGTCTCATTTAGATAGGGCGTTAAACACGGTGACCATTAAAATATGACATTTCATGGAAATTAGAAATTGGAATAACATTGACAACCGCTGATACACGACTAAATAGATTATTTAAATTTTTAACTGTTTTTAGATATACACTGATCAGCCAAAACATTAAAACCACTAACAGGTGAAGTGAATAACATTGATTATCTTGTTGCAATGGCATCTGTCAAGGGTGCCAGTATATATTAGGCAAGTGAACAGGCAGTTCTTGAATTTGATATGTTGGTAGCAGGAAAAATGGACAAGTGTAAAGATCTGGGCAACTTTTACAAGGGCCAAATTGTGATGGCGAGATGACTGGGTCAGAACATTTCTAAAAATTGGCAGGTCTTGTGGGGTGTTCCCGGTATGCAGTGCTCAGTACCCACCAAAAGTGGTTCAAGGAAGGCCAACCGGTGAGCAGGTGATGGCGTCATGGGCACCCAAGGTTCACTGATGCGTGTGGGAAGCAAAGGCTAGCCCATCTGGTCTGATCCTACAGGAGAGATACCGTAGCAAGTTAATCCTGGCAATGATAGAAATGTGTCAGTGAAAACAATGCATTGCAGCTTGCTGCGTATGGGGCTACCTAGCCACAGACCAGTCAGAGTGCCCATGCTGACCCCTGTCTACAACTGAAAGTGCCTACAATGGGCGCATAAGTGTCAGAACTGGACCATGGAGCAATGGAAGAAGGTGGCCTGGTCTGGTGAGTCAAGTTTTCTGTTACATCATGTAGATGGCCATGTGCACTTCTATTGTTTACCTGGGGAAGAGACGGCATCAGAATGCATTATGGGAAGAAGGCAATCCGGCAGAGACAGCGTCATGCTCTGGGAAATGTTTTGCTGGGAAACCTTGGGTCCTGGCATTCATGTCGATGTTACTTTGACACGTACCATCTACATATACATTGTTGCAGACTAAGTACACCCCTTCATGGCAATGGTATTCCCTGACAGCAATGGCCTCTTTCAGCAGGACCCTGCCATATTTAAATACTTAAAGGATCTGCTGTTAATATCTTGGTGCTTCCTCAGATAATTCTGGGACCCTAAACCCAGTCGTTGAAGATGGTTGTAGATTCAACAGCTTCCTGGATATCCTGCTGTCCTTAGCCCATCTTAGGTAGATGGTATAGAAGGAAAATTGTAGGCAGAGTGTAGGCCAGGAGAGGGAGGCATTGTGGGATTGCTGTTATGTCTTAGGCCTTAGGCATGGAGGGAATGTTTTGGAATTAGTACTGTGTGTCCTTGTCTCACAGCAGCCTGCACATCAGCTTCACAGGCCAAGAGACCTTGGAGAAACGGGCATAAGGGAACATCTGCAAAGAGGGAGAGGGGAGCACCTGTGGAAGGGATTCGAAACTACCCCGAATGGCTAGGTTTAGCAAAATGCTATATGCAGTATGTATATGGTAGTATAGCCATAAGAGTTATTCCTTTGTGAGAAATGTATACACTCACACTGTAGTCTTCATTTAGGTGCTGTAGTTTTGTAGTTTTCCTTATTGATTTGTAGTTTGTGAGCCATGCCAGCCATGGACCCTGAAGGGGGCCGCGCTATTTGGCGGGTCGGAAGTGGAATTTCCCTAATGGTTATGGTTTCTGCCCTCCTTCCTAGGCTGGATGGACAGGATTGTGTGTGGGACTCATATGAGGTCCGAAGGGGTATGAGTATCCCCTCATGTGAGTATCGAGGAAACTGGGCAGATGTTAAGTGAAAGATGAACACCCTGATGCCAAGGTAGACCAACAGAGGTGGAGAATTATGTTTGTTGTATGTTTGAGCTTGGTTTTTTGGTGTTTCATGACCAATCAGGACTTAGAAGTCCTTATAGGGAATTGGGTGTTATAGTATATGAACCTGCTGATGTTTGGGTGCGGTGTGCTTGCAGCAGAGTGTGGCTGGAGCGCTGTGCTGGATTGCTGAATAAAAGAGAAAATTTTCCTCACCATCTGCATGATCCGGAGTTTAATTTGAGTAGCTCAACCTGGGATGTGATAAGATAATTTCGTTCACAGCGGGGGTGTAGATCGGGTGGCAGTCAAAGGTAGGGGCGCAGGTGGACCGATCATTGGCTACCAAATCTGGCTTTAGATATATGGAATGTAACCTCTCTGGTGGGAAAGAGCCTAAACTGGTGCAGGAGATAGAGAGATACCATTTAGATATACGCCTATCACCTCAGCGCATAGCTCGGGCTTTGGAACCAAACTCCTGGAGAGGGGCTGGACTCTATTCCACTCTGGAGTTGCCCACGATGAGAGGCACCGGGCAGGTGCGGGTCTACTTATAGCCCCCCCATTCAGTGCCAGTACGTTGAAGTTTGGACTTCTGTGCTAACCACAGTTTGTCCATAATAAACACCATGTTCAAACCTAAGAGTGCATGTTCTGGACACTCGGGTGAAGAGAGGAGCTGAGCTGTCAACTGATCACCACCTGACTGGATCAGATGGTAGGGGAGAATGTCGGATAAACCTGGTAAAATCTGTCTGGAAGATCTTCAACTTGCCACTCAGGCAAAACCTCACTTGCATATCAAAGGAGGCAGGGGACATTGAGCCAAAGTGGACAATGTATGCTGAGGCAGCTATATGGAGTAGTTCCCATAAGATTGTTGGTGCCTGTTATGGTGGTAATCTCAAAACCTGGTGGTGGATATCAACAGTAAAGGAAGCTGTCAAGCTGAAAATCTGAGCTCGGCTGGCTGGTGGGACTCCTGAAGCAGCTGACAGGTGCCAGCAGCCTAAGCGGAATGTGGCTTTGGCGGTTGCTGAAGCAAAAATGCAGGTGTGGGAGGAGTTTTATGAAACTATGGAAAATGACTTTTGGTCAGCCTTGCAAAGATTCTGACAAACCATCTGGTTACTCAGAGCGAACTGAGCCAGAAGGCAAAGCTATTGATTTACCAGTCGATCTACGTTCCTACCCTCACTTGTGGTCACAAGCTTTGGGTAGTGACCGAAAGAATGAGATCATGGTTGCAAACAGCAGAAATGAGTTTTCTTCACAGTGTCTGGGCTCAGCCTTAGTGATAGGGTGAGGAGCTCAGACATTCAGGAGGAGCTCAAAGTTGCTGCACCTTTGCATCTAAAGGAGCCAATTGAGGTGGTTCAAGCATCTATCTAGGATGCCCCCTGGACACCTCCCTGTGGAGGTGTTTCGGGTATGTCCAGCCATGAGGAGACTCCAGGGCAGACCTAGGACATGCTGGAGGGATTACATCTCCTGGCTGGTCGGAGCTGGAAGAGATGGCTGGGGAGAGAAAGGTCTGGGCATCCCTGCTTACATTGCTGCCCCCGCAACCTCGCCCCAATTTAGACACAGGCAGTGGATGGATGGATGGATGGGCCTATGAACAGCTTGTTTTTTCTCTTAGCTACGCTGACACAGCTGGCCAGCCCATCTGTTGTGGTTAGAACTGTCAGACTGAAATGATTAGGTGTCGTCCAGTGAAGAACGAAGAGAAGTGAAGCTTTTTTCTATATGTAGGGACCAAGATTCCTCCTTTGCTAATTTTGGGATTCACCCATTTTGCCATTTTGCATTTTCTGTAACCTAAGCTGCACAGATACCTTTAGCTCACACCTTGTCTCTACGATGACATGATGACACTTTATGATGACAAATTTTCTCAATCAAAGAAGCTGGAATATAATCGACGATCTTCAATGTTCCGCCATTTTTCACCTCTGTTGTGCTCGGATCTACAGCCCTGTGAGACCTTATATTGTAGCGCTGTGATTATGGTGGGCACAGCCATTTCAGTAAGAAACACTCTTTTGGTTGATTCAGTACTGTGTAATGTAATGGATTGAAGTCTGATTATGGGTTATCAGCTGAACAGTTGCTATGGGAGACCCATCATATCTCACTAACCTCAGTGTATAAACAGAGACTGTGCAAGCACTTATCTTGTTGTCAGGGCTGGATCTAGATGAATGAATAATATTTTCTACTTAAAAAATAGTCTTTATAACATTTCAGGAGCAGGTCAGCCCCCAGATCCCGCTAGCCATTTCCTTCAGGACCTGGGAAGGCACATTTCTACGTAACTATGAGTATTTCCCAAAAATGAAACTGGAATTTTGAAGACAGAAAATACAAGCCTTTTTTCAGGGTTAAGGTAGGTCTATCATTTGTGAAATCCAGTGCTAACCCAACAGCTGACCTCCCAGTATCTGTTCCAGTTCAGTGTGGCCTTTTCTCAGCAGTATGGGTACTATTAATGACTGATTAAAATTGCATAGCAGAGCTGGACCTTCCGTTCGAGGTTCTTGGAGCTGAACTGATGCTAGATGTTATGGAAAAAGTCCTTACCCTTGAAGCCAAGGCATTAGCAAGCAGGGAGCTGCGACAAGTAACTTCTTACAGAGAAGTTACTAGTTAATATGAAAATTTAAGTCTAGGAGTCTCATCATGCATGAAGCTTAAACACTGCAATTATAAAGTAAAAAATATGAAACCACTTGATACTAGTATAGTACATGAAGAGAGAGAAATCCCTATGTTTTTTAAAAAAATCCAACAAGGAAGTTTCCCAGTGTGCTCTGTGATACCTTTGGATTCCTGCAAACTCATACCGGATAAGTACTTGGAAGATGACTGGATGCATGTCCTATATTTCCATCTGGATCAACTGCTTGGAAGATGGAGGCCTCTTATCAGGTGAGATAAACCTGGAGGCACATTTCGCAGGAGCATTACCTTTGCAAAGCATCAGGAGGTCAGAGTGACACCCTGCCACGGAAACACTAAGTCAGCTAGGCGACAGGCAGCTCTGCAGTCAGAGCTCCATCCTGAGGCCTGTCAAGGCTACTAGCTTTGGTCCCATGTCTAGACACGGCTTATCTTAAACACCTGTCCCATTCACCTTCACGAGTCTCTCAGGGAAAAGACAGCGTGAGGTGTAATCTAGATCCCAAAGTTAATATCTGTGGCTAAGATGAGGTCTGTTCTCCAGGCTGGTGGGATTCCTTTGCAAACACAGACAAAAAGGGGCTCAGTCTATCTCCTTCCCGACAGGATGTGAAATGCAGCCCCCTGGGACTTGTTCTGGGGGCCACGCTCACTGTCAGTGCAAGGCTACCTGGGACAGCTGCCATTGTAGGGAAATGCGTGGCGAGTGTGCACAGGAAGCATTCGAATTCAGGTGAAATGTTTTTTTGGAATCTGTAATAATTTGGTTGTGCTGCTCTACTCCCTCTTTGCTGTGGTGATGGGGCAGTTCTTTGCATCGTGGATGCTCGCCAGATTAGCCCAAGCCTGTGTCCAGATCTTCCCACTCTTGACCCTGCCTGGGGAGTTTCGATGGAGGTAATAGGGTTTGAGCAGACATGCTTCTGGATTAAACTGAAGCGCAGGCAACTCGGCCTGAGTCCTCACTGGGAAAATTGGAAGCAAAGGGCAAAAATTTGGCGATAATAAAACCGGTGTCCAAGCAAATAAGGACAATATGGACAGCAGGTGTCTGTGCTGGCGGCTTCGACCTGGTGCTCTCTGCTGTTCCTGCTGGAGGATGAAGGAGGCAGTCAGGTGCTGGCTGGCAACAGAGGGCGCCACCCAGGGAGACCCCAGAGTGCGGGCTGATGCCCTGACAGTGCCGCAGTCTGTTTGTTCCTTAATTTCGTTAACATTTCAAAGCTCAGCTTACCAACAGCAATTCACTAGGCCTTTTATTATGCTTATTCTTTTAAAGAGACCATTTATTTACTACACACTGGAGAGCCTGGCATTTATGGATTCAGCATAAACCCACTTTAATGGAATATAGAAACTTCTATTCACCATTATATTTCAATAACACAGCGTGATAGAAACACAGCTCTGGAGTAGAATTTCAAATAGAAAGAATTAGTTTGTAGTACTAGTGTGGCACCCACCTAAAATGTGTCTCAGATATCATTGTAAGGGGGACAGTGTTGGCCAGACCCCACCAAGTCAACAGCTCAGTCAACAGCTCAGCCGAATAATCCATGAAGCGTTCACATTTGTTAACAAGCCACATGGACAGGGAGGGCCCCAGTTCATGGGAGGGGGAAACCTGTTTATAAAGTAATGTCTTCATGATGCCCAGCTCAGTGTCCTTCTAATTGTGCAACCCAAACTTTCATTTAAGGACTACTTTTGAATGAGTGTCTCACTTTGTGCGCTTGAGTAATACGCACAATTTCCATGAATTATTGCAAAATTAGAGATATATAAACCGGAGATACGCAAAACTCTGAGATTTCCTTGCTTGCAATGTTTGTTAAGCAAATAAATAATGTATTTTGCCTAATAGAGGGCCAGACGTCGGTCTGTTTATCACCATGAATAATAAATCTTTATGATCCATAAAAATTAAAATGAAAACAATTCTGCTCAAGTGCCCATAATTCACAGCGAGCAATGGCACGACCATATGTCCTTCTCTGACGGAAATGAGGGCAGATTATACATGTTTATTTCCCTGTTTGTCGTTATTGTGCTGTCAAATGCTGTGGAGTGTGTCGATGATCAGTGTTCCCTGAACACGGCCATGCTCAGTTTAATTGTTCAGTTATAAACACTTACCACTTCTCTCTGAAGCCAGCATGACTTGAGATATGCAAACCATACATTCTATGCAATTATCTTGAATTTATTGGGTCTCAGCTCAAAGAGGTACTGAAAAAACGACTGTTAAATCTTGGTTCTACACCAATGGAGAAAGCAGACAGGCGGACCACTAAAAATTTGCTAAAAAAATGTTAAATGAATATACGCCGATGGTTATCAATTTGGTCCTGCCTCATGTGCCCTCCGTTAATTTGAAATGTAACACCAATGTTATCGTGGAGATTAAAACACAAGACCAGAGAGTGCACCATAATTATGTGCGATAAATTTAATTAAATGGAATAAGAAAGGCCGGCATTTGCAGCTGACTGGCAGGAAAATATAATGATTCTCCCTTTTGGCTGTTGTTAGCACACACTTATTTTCCAGTTTTGACCCAGATAAGGGCAGAATTTTCTGGACACGGCAATGGAGTCGTCAGGGCTCTGGGCACCGGGTCAGCTGGGCACTGGGGGGCTCGGAGGGGGGTGGGGGTGGTTTAGCAGGGCGTCGGCTGCCTGAAGCGTCCAGCCGTGCAGGTGAGGAGGCAAATCCCAGGGCGGAGATAAGAACCTCCACCAGAACCAATTAAACAGTGTGCTACCTGCTGATCGGGAAGCAGAACATGAGAACCCAGCAGCCAGAAAAAATGAAGAAATAGGCCATAAAGAGAACCTTCTGGGTGAAGTACTGGGCAAGGCAGCCAATCCAAACGACGGTGCTGAAATAAGAGGTCCTTAAAATGGATTAAGTACAGCCTGCTGGCCACCGAATAGAGGGATACATCACCAGACTAACTGGGAGATGAAATGTCCAGGGTGCTAGCACTGACTGGGATTCTTCAAACAAACGTGCACTCTGGTCCAATACAAAAAAACAACACAGTGCCAACTAATTCACCTGTAAGGATGTCACCCTCTCTCCAGCTCACAACATCTGTAGCTCACCACGGCTCTATGCTGATCGGCGGGATCCTGCAGTGCCATAGCAACCGCATCCCCTGAAAGGAGCAGGGGGACCAGGGTGATTGCAGGACGTGACACCAATCACGCAGTGCTGAAGGAAGTTTATAAGGCGATTCAAAAGGTGCGGAGATATGCCGCGTCTGAGTGTGCTTGTGCTGGAACTGAGATATTAGGCATGTTCCTCTTTTCTTCTCGGCTTGTATTAATTATGGACATCGTGTCAATTCATCTTCTAAGAAACAGAGGCAGAGTTCAATTTGCCTTTGATCTCCAGATTGCTTTATTGAGTGATCTTCCGTCAAGTGGCTGTGTAGCACTTGCCAAAACACAGGGTGCCTCTCGCCTGCAGCTGAGTTCTTTACGGCCGCTTTCCCCCCAGGACTGGAGTCATTTCCATACTGGGAGGTGAAATGAAAACTCAGGTTGCACTTAATCACTTGTTATGCTGAATCACCCTTCAGCGGTCAGGGATGGGGGGTGGGGGGGCGCACTGAGGCTCCACGCACATAGAGCGGGGGTGGGATTTTTTCCGCTACCCCTGGAGTGCAGAGCCACCGTGCTGCCGTCACATCGAAGACTTAGGAGTTGTTATACAGAAAATATATTTTAGCCCTGGGAGGTCTGAAGGGGTCTTTTGGGAGATTTTAGCACTGGGAAGCCAAAGCGACTGAGAGATCAGAAGGTTTTATACGTTAAGCGTTCACTGCTGGCTTGATGTGTGGCTCGAAAAGTAATAAATCGTAATGGTCAGGATCTAAGTGCAATCCGGCATCTGAATGGTGTTTAACTCAGAGATTCTGTCACCAACATAGTATCCCGTAATGTGGCAACAACTAAACAGGTCATGTATTCATTCAGGGGAATGGCCTTGTACCGCCCACCACGACAGGAGTATTGATGTAAGTTTATTGGTCGCGATTCTGTCTTTGTGGTGATTCCCTCAGGTGACCGTCACCTTGCTGTGATTTATGATTCCTCACCGCCCTACCCTAATAACACATTTTGTTTCCTTAAATAGGCAGACAGAAGAAAGTCCTTATTTTATGGGGATGTCACCTCTACCTCTGTTCAGAATCCATCTTCACCAACCTGCACACGAATACATACACAGGTTTGTATTCATATTTTTATGATCATCATCCATTCATTTTTATGGGTATAACCCTAATCCCAGCAATGGCAACCTTAATCCCTACCCAGCCCTAACCTTAACCATAAGTAACCAAACAAAATATAAGACTTTTGGCATTTTTAGATTTCTGATTGCAGTCACATATTCTTATAAAATTGAGTTTCCCCTTATGGAGACCGAAAATACGTCCCCACAAGATAAAAATGATACATTTGGTCCCCACGATGTAATATATACATTCCCGCCAAGCGCACACACACACACACACACATGCAGACAGTCACCTCATGGCTATAGGTTAATGCTCCATCAAGGGTGTGTCAAGAGGCAGGTCTCCTGGGGGAGTGGGCTCAGAAGCCCCCCCCCCCCCCCCACAACCACCCACACACCCACACCACCACACACACACACACACACACATTGGCCTACGACTCTGCGTGAGCGAGAGCTCAACTCCCCATTAATAAAACATCGACAATAAGCTGACAGACGGGCCCCTGGGCCAAGTCCCTGAGACTGCGCTGGCCCTCCCCCTCTGCGCTGTTTACACACGGAAGAAACGCAGCCCCCGCCTGTCAGAAGGCCTCCCACGTCCCTCTCTGTCCTTCTGTCATCCCACCTTAACTGTTCCGTGGTTACCAGCACGGTTACCATGGCGCGTCTCTCTGCCAGGTTGACGAGCTGTCTGCAATCGGCTGAAATCCTCGCAAAGATGCTGAAACGCAGCGGAGACGGAGAAGGCATACTATAAATATGCTGCACATACTGTACATCTGAATACATGTTGACACCTGAGCGATTCAGAGCCTTTTCTTCCTAGTGTAGTTCCTGCTACCTCAAAGCTCCCAGGGAAAAAAAATGGCCTGGATTTCATGGACCCCCCCCCTCCCCCCCCAGGGGCAGAGAGGAGAAAATATGGCTCAGAAAGCTTTAGGCAGGTGGGCAGAAGCAGACATATCTGCCCCCTCAGGTTATCCTGTCTGTGATGGTGCAGGTAAGTCCACTGGCAGTCCAGTGACCAAAAACATAATAGCTAAGATACCAGGAAGGGAAATTCTGTTGGACCTTTAACAAGTTACTTAAGCTAGGCCGACACAATAAACTATCTATTATAGATTGATATAAAATATTTATTATTATGCAATATTTTATAATGTTTAAATTATGAAGTGATATGCAGTCCAGGGTGTCTCCTGCCCAGGCTCCAGGGCCTCCCAGTCCAGTACTGGATAAGAAGCTAGAACATGGGTAGGTGGGTGGATGTAAATGACTTGATCTGCTTTCTATATAAAAAAAAGTTACTAAGCACATAATGAACGTAGTAATAATATATTTTTGGATGCTTTGATGTTTCCCCACATTTACCAAATCGGCAGTGATACAGGAAACAAATATAGGGTGGAATATGAACCATAAGAATACATTTTAATATAATTGTTCAAAATCCAAGCCTCACCTGGTAAGCTGACTTAAACACGAAAGGATGCATTAATGACTTTCATGACCTCTTTATGGAAAACATTCAAATCCCTGCCTTTGCAGTCTGTGCAATAATGTTGGCATGCCCAGGGGGGTTGGGCAGCCAGTTGACCTTGGACCCCCAGAGGTTTTTTTTCTCCTTACTTGGGAGTTTTTGGCTCCTCTCCTCCGTTGTCATCTGGCCTTCTTTCTTTCTTTAGTTAAATTCTTTGTCTTAGAATTCTCTCAAACATCATGTAAAGCGCTTTGGGGCGATTCTGTTGTGAAAGGCGCTTTATAAAAATAAATTGAATTGAATTGAATTGAATTGTATTGTGGGGAGTTTTGTGCACACTTGTCTGTGTACGCTGTGCTGAGACCACAGCAGCTCATGTCATTGTCCTGTGTTCCTTAACTGCTCAGACACAATCATCTTATAGCCTAAGATAACGGCGAAGGAGGGGAATTCTCCAGAGGAGGGGTTGGAAGGTAAATAATGGCAGGGACAAGGAGGCTTTGTCATAGTGAATGCTGCAGATACATGAGCGCTACAGCCTGGGAGAGGCTGACCGTGAAAGCTAAAGCATTAGCATTAACATCGGAGGTCTGGTTGCTAAGGTGAGCTGCTACAGGCATGGTCTTTTTTAAGCAGCATGCCAGGAAAGCAGCCCTGCGACTACCTTGACTGAGCTTATTACCACAGCTGCCCACAGACTAATGAGTAACTGCAGGCTTCCTTGCCTTAGCACCCTCCGCCTTTCTCACTAGGGCCTGTCCATCTGCCAAAATGCCAATAACTACTGGTGCTGAAAGAGCTGGACTGGAAAAGATCAACAGGAACAGACTGCTTTTTTTTCCTTCCTACGGTGTCCGTATTGCCACTTTACCTGTAGAAATATGCTAGCTCCTTCTCCATCTGCCTGCACCATCTGTCACCCCGGTGCTGCCTCCAACTATCTGTTAGTGCACCAGCATTATGGCTCCACTCTTGGCACTGGGTGCTTTTTTACCTGCAGAGAGCAATAGAAACACTTAGCAGCAGATTCGGAGCCAATGACTGGGCCTCTGTGGCCGTGGAAGGAAGCTGGTCTTCGGTACTCAGCAGAGCTGCACACCAGCTACAACGAAGCAGCTGTGCCTCTTGGCAGGAGTTTTTCAGCCTCCAGTACCACTGAAGCATAAAGTGGCACTGCCCGGAGTCCCCAGGATTCTCCTACCTCAATTCTGACACCTCTGCTGGCTGACAGACATCACCGAACCTGGGGATTTTTGGGCTCTAGGCCGAGCTGGAGCCTCAGAGCCATGGTACACTAGCTTTCCCGCTGCCATGCCTTGGGCCAGCATATTTTAAAAGCAGTACATGTCCTCTTTTAACCGCGCAGTTTTCACAGCGACAGAGAGCTTAGCCGGCTCGCCTTTCCTCCTCCTTACCTGACCTGTGGAGCGCCACAGAAACCTAATTTCACCCTGTGGACGCAGTGGCATTTCAGTCCCACGCTTCAGATGTGAACGGTGCTGTGAGGTTGGAGGTTTGAAGAGGCTCCCAGCACAGCTGCTATTGCCATTTCCATTCGAATGGCCTGACCCACCTACTGCAGCGTTTCCTTATTCCCCCAGTTTATAGTGATAAATGAACCAACGTGTCTCTGTTCTCAGGACTGGAGAAACACTAGAAGCTATTTGCATTCCTCTTTTTAATTGTAATGAGCCAAGCAAGGCTCAGATAAACATGCTGGTTTTATTCCATTTAATGTCTGAAATGTTGACCCGGGCCTCCGGTTATGGATACAGCTCCTTATGTGCTGTACATAGTGGCAGGCCAGCAGAGGTACCTGCTGTGCCCCATACATCAGGGAAACTTCCTTCCAGAGTGGCGCATCCCTCCAAGCTGTGACAAACCTACACTGACACCTGCTGGACGACTAATGAAAAAACAGTAACATCAATAAACATATAAGGCCGTTGTTTATAGGAAAAGTGCCACACATCTTCTTCATGTAGTTTTTTTGGTAACACTCTCATCTAAAATGCACTATAGATTGCTTCATAATGCATTAAAATAGTCGGTTTAGAATTAATAAAGCACTACAGCATTTTCTACTGATGTCATAATGCATTATTGTGTTGATAATAATACTACATAAGCTCCAATTAAGCTTTCTTGGTAACACTTTACTTAAACAACTTGTAAACACATTTATAACAAGTAATAGTGCATTCATAAAGCATAATAATGCATTCATAAAGCATTATAAACATGGACATAAGTATTTATCAAAAGGCATAACACATTATAGCCATGTGTATTATGCATTATGACTGCTTTATGAAGCTCTCAGCAATAATGCACTATAGGTACCTTTGTAATGTATTATAATGGTCAGTATGAGCATTAAGGATACTTTGTACTGCATTATAAAGGTATCTATAGTGCATTTTAGATGAAAGCTTCATAAGGCAGTCACAATGCATGATAATCGTGGCTATACTGTGTTATGCCTATGTATAAATATTTATAGTCATGTTTATAACGCTTTATGAATGCATTATAATGCATTATGAATGTGTTTATAAATTACTTAAACATATCCTTAAGTGTTACTGCTTTCTTTTATTATGCACTATAGATACCTTCATAATTCATTATAATGGTTGGTATAAGAATTAAGGATGCATTGTACTGCACTATGAAGATATCTATAGTGAATTATAGATGAGCGCTTCATAAACCATTCATAATGCATAATAAACATGGCTTTAATGTGTTATGCCCAGTAGTGGAAAGTAACAAAGTACTATTACTTAGTTACTGTACTTAAGTACATTTTTCACATATCTATACTTAAGTAGATTTAGCCGTGAACACATTTGACTGTTACGTTATTACATCTTACAGAAAATATTTACACTTTCTATTCTACTACATTTCTATTTAGCAGTGCATTGAATTTTACAATCACATTGCTGTTTCTTTAATCAGATGATGACAGGAAAAGGCAGTGATTAGACAGATAATACCAAGATTATGGAGCTTTTCTTGTCATAGTAAAGCCCAATGATTTGAAGTAGGGAGTAGGTATCAGGTCACTTTGGGGAGCGTGCACTGGTACAGCGTATTGCCGCAACAACACAACAAAACACCTCAGGATCCTGGTTGGCAGCCCCCCAGGCCGACACACAGTCCCGTCCCACCCTGCAGAAATGGCCGTCTATCTGCCACAACCAGGTGTTACATGGGCGTCCCCTTGGCCTGGTCCAGGCACTTGGGTCTTCAGCAATGAAAATCCAGTGAGCTGGATCACCCTTGGAGAAACGCGCCACATGGCCATAGTGCCATAACTAATGCTCCCTCACAATGCAGGTAATGTGCCTCATTTGGGACAGGTGAGGTTCTGCCTTCACTCTGCACAGCACTCACAGTACCAGTGTACAGACTGGCCATGACATCCAGCAACTTCAGGGGGTTCCTGCAAAGTCTCAGGATGTCCCACAGGGGAGCTCAATCAACTGAGTCGATTGCTTGATGAAAATTGACAAAGGCTGAGAAGAAACTCTGCCGATATTTGCATTTGCACTCAATGAGAACCCTCAATGCCAGGATGCGGTCAAAGGTAGACTTCTTATGTGTAAAAACAGACTGCTCCAGTCGCGAGCAAGTGGTCATGGGTCCTATTAAGGATGACCCTATCAAGGACCTTACCCAGCACTAAGAGCAGTGTTAGCCACCTGTAATTGCCCTTCCCTTCCAGATACAGACAAGTCCCATTTTACAGTCAGTTGGGATGACTCCCAACTCCTAAATGGAAGCAAAGATTGCCTGCAATGCCAGCAGGACACCCTTACCACCAGCCTGCAGAAATTCGCCCTGGACACCCCAGATCCCTGCAGCCTTCCCTGCCCTCAGCTGGTTCACCACCTGTGCCATCTCAGTGAGATTGGGTGGTTCATGGCTAATTGGAGGATCAGCATGAAGAACTGTGGAATCAGAGATGTCCAACGTCCTACCCGGAGAATCACCTTTAAACAGCTGCTCAAAGTAGCTGACCCAGCAGGGTATAACCGTAGTGTCATCTGTAAGAACCGTTTCCATCACCTGCCCTGACTTTCCGAGGAACAGATTCAGATGTGCGTAATGCTTCGATTCCTCTGTAAGCATGATGTGGGTCGCATGGCAATAGATGTTATGTCACTAGCTCACAGTTTCCTCTAACAAAGTCTCCTTATTTGTCCTCAGAGCCATCGCAGTCATCCTTCTCAGTTCCAGGTACAGACCGGAGTTGCCATCAAGCCACACACTGCGACTCCTCTGGATAATATCCAGGGTGCCCTGCGAGATGAAACACATCCTTCTAGGAACACCAGCAACACCAACACAACCCTCGGCAACCTTCAGGGTCTTGTCACACCCAAGTCTGCAAGTTCCTCACACAAACTGCGTGCAAACTCATTAGAAACAGGTTGATCTTGAAGTCTGGTAAAGTCCAGCCTCATTCACCTAGTAGGTAGTAGCCTACTGGACCTAAGTCTGTGGTCAGAATTCACCAACTGGGCACTTCTGTAGACCCCGCAGTTCTGTAGGAGCCTCCAGTGTCTGGCCACGAGGATGTGATTGATCTCCTTCACTGCACCACCAGTTTTGTAGTACAAATAGTACAAGTCCAACAATGCGGCTCAAGGCACTGGAACCAGAATTCAGTGACCCGCAGCCCCTGACCTTTCACAAAGTCAAGGAACATGGACCCACTTTCACCACGGTCATCAGACCCATGGGGACTGATATAATTCTCATAGCCCATCCTGTCAATTCCAGTGGTTGCATTGAAGTTACCTATGACCAGAGGAGTGTCACCTTGTGAGCACCACCCACTGAGCGAAGTTGCAGTCGGAGCATGCACTGAGACAACAGACAAGACGCTCAGAGAGTGCCTTAATCTGAGTCTCATAATACGGCCAGCGGGCGTCAGAAGTTTAGAATCCTGTCAGCTCGTAGAAACTTTTACAAAAGCAACATGAAACCTTTGGGCTTCGTGTTTTTCTTTCTGGTTGGAGAGATCGACTGTTATACAGTTTGTACTACATACAACTTTCGATTTATTATAGGAATCGGAAAATGGCAAGAGTTGATCCTGGAATGTTTGTGATGAGGCTAACTTATTGGTGAAATGTGAATAGCATGTTGATAATGTCATGGCAAACAAGTTAAGATCTGCATCCTGTGGCCATTAGCTGGTGAGTTTTATTTTTAATAACACACACATATAGGGCTTTACAATATGACCAAAATCTCATATCCAGATAATGATACATATCACTGTACAGCTCATTTTCTGTAAATTCAATGAATAAATGGTTTATATAAAATCACCACATGGAAAGAACTATTTCGTATTACACTGTGAATAATTTACTTGACAAATAAAAGGTACTTACTCATATTTCAGTATTTCCATTCATTTAGCACCTTTGCACAGCTCCCAATTAAGCATATAATCTCTCTCTCTCTCTATATATATATATATATATATATATATAGAGAGAGAGAGAGATTTATGGACACAGCATTCATAGAAAGTGTTACTTTTTTCACAGGTCACAGTAGCAGCATGCTAAGGTCATCAGGCCTGATCTCCCTCCAGTATGTCTTGGGCCAACCCTGGGACCCAGTGGTACATGCCTATTACAGCTTTTTTGGCAACCTACCACGTGGCATCCTTATAAGATTCTCAAACTACTGCAGTTGACTCCTCTTGATCTGAAGTAGCAGCAGCTGATTTTTGAGGTCCCTCCAAATCTCAGAACTCCTTACCTCATCAGAATAAATGAGCCTGATATCCCTGAGAAATGTCATTACAGCAACTTGTACTCACCACCTTTTACTTTCAGTTATTACCCAAGCCTTATGACCATTGATGAGGATAGACACATAGAATAAATGGCAGATTTCATCTGATGACTTAGCTCCTATTTCTCCATCATGGGCCTGTTCAGCGTTCTCAGAATTGGACTGTGTGCAACTATGAAATGGTGTGTGACTGTGGGACGGTGTGTGGCTGTGAGACGGTGTGCGACTATGAGATGGTGCTTGGCTGTGAGACGGTGTGCGGCTATGAGATGGTGTTTGGCTGTGAGACGGTGTGCGGCTATGGGACGGTGTGTGGCTGTGGGATGGTGTGCGGCTATGGGATGGTGTGTGACTATGAGATGGTGTGTGACTATGAGATGGTGTGTGGCTGTGGGATGGTGTGTGGCTATGAGATGGTGTGCGGCTATGAGATGGTGTGTGACTATGTGGGTTAGGACTCTGTGCCTCTGATCAGATGGTCATCAGCTTAAGCCTCATTATGGGCAGATTATTCATATCACTATTTAGCCTTGATCAAAGCTCTTGACCACAAAAAAATCATCCAAGGACACCAGATAAATAGCCAACCTTGCACTTTGACCCCAAGGATTCATTCTTAACTGATATGCATATATTACAGAGATTCACTTTTCAAGAGTTTGTCATATGAACAGTAAACAGTCAGTTTGCCTATGCAATGATAATCTATCTCTGCATGCCTTTCCAGTAAACACGAATAAAACCCAACACAGATGACAAGTACAAATTAAGGTGCAAATAGAGGAAAGCAAAGCATTGGAACGTTATAGAATTACTATAGAGTGGAAAACTCAGGGAATGCCATTGTAATCTCATCATTTTCTGTCCCTCAGGGGGCAACACGACAAAAAAGCCAACTTATGGTTTATGTCCTTTAGAATTCCTATTTACCTGTACACACATTTGTACAAAGAGTAAATAAAAAACTGCAGCTATTGAAAACATCCACCATCCATTTCACATGCCATTTTGCGGTCACTTGTGAAATTCCTTTATCAAGGGCATAATCTCCCCCCTCACCTGAAAGCAGAAAAGGCGTTAATTCTCATCTCTAGCTCTTCATACTCGGCATCAAACTTTTCAGGTGCATGCTTAACGCTAGGGGTGTCGCTTGAATAGGGCCAGGAGCAATCATCAGTAAATAGCAGGGATGTCACCTCTAGCCCTCCCTATCAGATGCCCTTCTGGCCATGGCTGTGCCTTGATGTCTCGTCATGAAAACCACAAAAAGGAGAAGGAATAGAGATCAGACGCAACCTTCGTCGGAGGCCAACAATCACTCTAAATGACACACCTCCTGCTATATTCATCCAGAGCACACAATTGCAACCCTGCTACTATGTATTCCTGCAGCAGCCATCACAGTATGTGCCAAGGCATGTGGTCATGTGCCCTTTCTCACTGGCAATGTGTATTTCCACAAACCCTCACACAGATGTGCAAGGGAGAAGAGTTACTTCACATCTCCTGCCCTGATGTGTTGATTGTGGACTGTCTTGCCTGTACATTGTATTACCTATGGGCTGTCTTTCCTGTAGATTGTAATACCCATGGGTTGTTTGACCTGTAGATTGTAAAACCCGTGGGCTGTTTGACCTGTAGATTGTAAAACCCGTGAACTGTCTCGCCTGTACATTGTTATACTCATGGGCTGTCTTGTGTGTACATTGTAATACCTATGGGCTGTCTTGTGTGTACATTGTAATACCTATGGGCTGTCTTGCCTGTAGATTGTAATACCAAAAGGATTTGTTGCCTATACATTGTAGTATCCAATGGCTGTCTTGCCTGTACATTTTAATTCCCATGGGTGTGAGAGCAAAACCAGGAGGCGGAAACGAATCCCGGGTTGTGGGAGACCCGCTGGTTTATTGTGGAGCCGAGGGTAAGACAAGCCAAAACACTGAGCTGAAGTTGAAAGCCAGGGAGGTCAGTCCTTCGGAGGCACGCAGGACGGGACGACGAACGGGAAGCGGGGACCACGAAGGCAGGTCGGGGAAGGCGGGCGAGGCAGGCAGGACGAGCAGGAGAGGGCAGACAAGGCAGGCAGGGCAGGAAACACGAGCGGGTCAGGCAGGGCAGGCAAGACAAATGGGAAAGACGAGAGACGAGTAAGTGCTCAATACGGTTCATTAGCATGGCAACAATACTTTGCGACTACAACCTGTAGTCGCTCTGCTTAAGATGCCGCTCTAATTAGCGGTGATTGGCCCCCACTGTGACTTCCCGCCCCAGCAGGCGTGACAATGGGCTGTCTTGTGTGTACAGTGTAATACCCACGGGCTGTCTTACCTGTAGGTTGTTATACACATAGGCTGTCTTGCTTGTAGATTGTAATATCTGCAGACTGTCTTGTCTGACTGTAATACCTGCGACCATTAGCAGTACATATAAATAGAGCAGCGACCTACAATTACATGGAATTTTGAAATGTGCTGCTGGATGATTTTTTTCATTCAGTTGCTCCTGTTAAAGTATGGTTGGCCATTGTGACAAACTGCAGTAAATTGCCAGTAACAGGTTAGATTAGTTAAGAGCGCTGACATGGCTAAAAATGTTTTTAGATAGTTTTTTTGGTAAAGTCAAATGTAAATAATCCTGGAGATTCCTTATGGAAGCAAAAGTGAAAGCGAGCTGTGTAGTACACCCTGGATTGTCCCACATCTGTCGAATAATATTCGGCATATGAGCTGCAGGCCGTGTGCTGAAAAGCGGTGGGTGACAGTGCGTGTGTAACTGTGCACGTACAGCCGTGGAAAACAGTAAGAGCCCACAGCACAATTTTTTGTTTGATTCATTTCTTAGTTCATGGCTATGCGTCTGAGTAATATATATTTCTTTTTGCAAACTGCAGCCTCTTTCTTCTCTGTTTCTCATTAACGAAGGGCTTCTTCCTTGCTTTATGGGACTTCAGTCCTGCTTCTAGGAGCCTGATATGAACTGTCCTAGCAGCCCTTCACACCTGCACTTAATGTTTCCCATTCCTTTTGAAGGTCATTTGATGTCATCCTGCAATTTATGAGAAACTGTTGGATAAGTTAACAGTCATCTCTGGGATTAGAAAGTCGCTTCCGCCCTTTACCTGGCTTGTTTCTGGTCGTTCGCAGTGTCTCCTGCTTCACCTTATTCTTGTGTACTGCTGTCGTAGAAACTTTGAGCCTGGAATCAGCCTGCTGCTCAGTGCAGCCTTCTGCCAGCAGAACCACGATTAAACCAGGATTTAAAAATGCAGATTAGCTTAAAAATATAGAGTGATCTCCTAAATATCCCACAGCTGTATATGTATAGATAGATAGATAGATAGATGTGCATGTGAAATGGTAGATAATTTTGATTATGATCACAGGAGTAATGTATCACGACACACAGGACATCGAGCCTTATTCTGTATGGGGCGGACCAGTCAGAGGGTCCATGTTGACCCCTGTCCACCGTTGAATGCACCTACAATGGGCACATGAGCATCAGAACTGGACCATGATGCTATGCAACAAGGTCTAATGGTCTGATGAACCCATTTTCTGCTTCATCATGTGGATGGCCGAGTACGTGTTGAGCAACCGTGGGATGATCTGCACTTATCCATGGCTACACAACCCCACATGCAGCGGGGGTCCATGCGCTGTGTCTCATGCCACATTACTCTTGTGATCATCATCAAGATTATCTGCAATCTGTGCCACTTTAGCCCTTCTGCTGGATTGTACCACATGGGATAGCCTTTGTTCACATCTCCCATCGGCATGTCCGGGCCGCCCGGAACACCCTGTTAGTGGTTCATGGTTTTCCCCTCCTTGGACCACTCTCAGTAGATTCTCACCACGGCTGACCATGAGCACTCCACAAGCCTTGCTGTTTCAAAGATGTTCTGACCCAGTCACCTAGCCATAATAGTGCTGGAGGTACCCGTTGGGCAGCGCAGCATGTTGAACCGGTGCCAGCACAGTAAATAAATAGTAAATAGTTCCCTGTATCTGTCATGTATTGTGGTGTAATTGTACTGTATGTAATGTCATGTGTAGTGTTAATGTTAATTGCTATAAATAGCATGTGTGCACTAGTGTACTCACTGTGTGGTGTTGGAATGGTCGGGACGCAAGTGTGTGTGGGAGTGGTTGGTGTTTATTGTTTGTGTTTGGTCCTTTTAAGGCATAAGGAAAGCGCCCAATAAACGAGGCAGACTTGGGACTGCAGGCTCCACAAAAGGAAGCTTGTGTGCTGGTACTGGGGGGAGGGGGGACACACAGCAAAGCCACCAGGAGACGAGCATGGGGCGATGCAGTGAGGGATGTGCTGCCCCATCCCTCCAAACAGCCCCAGACCCACGCAGCGTGCCCTCAAGCAGCCCCTGTCAGTCCGCTGGACCCCCCTCCTGCTGCAGTGCCCCAGACCCACGTAGCATGCCCTCAAGCTGCGCCTGTCAGCCTGCTGGACCCCCATCCAAAACGTTGGCACCCAGAAGGGCGAGAGCTCCTGGGGACTTCAACCACTCACTGGCCAGCGAGGGCTCTCAACTTGCCAGTGGTAAGGAACCATGGCTAGACCCCAGCTGCAAGCACAACCGCCAGAGGTAGCAAGTTGAGGCTGCAGAGGCGTTGTTGCTCACCTGTGAGGAGGCCTACCGCACCATGGAGTCCTAGCTGGACCAGGAGTGTCACGAGCTGGATGAGCTGCAGGCACAGAGTCAGCAGGACAAGAGACAGCTGCGGCAGGACATGGAGAAGGGCCAGCACACCTTGGAAAAGCTGCGTGAGCAGCTGGCCCAGAAGGAATGTGAACGTGGGTGCTGGGCACAGGAACTTGAGGCCACAGAGGCTGCGTTGCTCAAGCGCAAAGAAGCATATCACGCTCTAGAGACACCAAGGGTGTGCCGCAAGCTGGAGGAGCAGCGCATCCAGATCCAGAGGGACCTGGTTTGGCTGCGTGAGGCCACTGTGAGAGAAACAGCCTGGCAGTCAGCAGTGCATCCCAACCAAGCCGTGCAAGGGCATGGTCTGGCACCCGGGGGACCCGCATTGCCAGGGCCTGCTAGGACCCAGTGTCTGCTAGCAGCCTGGCTTCGCCAGCGGTCCCCACTGGCTCGGCACTCGCGGGCAGATGGCTCCCGCTGTCACTGAAGAGAGAGTACAGGAGGCTGCCGCCGGATCTCTGGGACTTGTTCCGGAGTTGAGGTGGGAGACTGGTTGTGGTGGTCGCCGGGACTGTCGACCATTGACAGCGGGGGAACTTAGTGTTAATGTTAATTGTTATAAATTGCATGTTTTCACGTGTGTACCCACTGTACGGTGTTGGAGTGGTCGGGACTGAAGTGTGTGTTGGAGTGGTTGCTGTTTATTGTTTGTGTTCGGTCCTTTTATGGGCTTGGAATAAATAATGCTCCCGCTAAACGTCTCGTCCGCTTCCTGTCGCCGAAACGCCTGGGACTACTGGTTATTACAACATATCCTAGACCTTGACACGCGCTATTTTTACCAGATAGTTTGCATTATTCGCTTCACTTGGGGGCGGGCAAAATATTTTGTTACTCATTTATTGTGATGACATATTTAGTGTTGAATCTGTAAGGTAATGGCAAAATAGTTTCGCTAGATGGTGCTAAAACATCATCATAGAATTATGGGAAAGCTGGTTTTCCCTAAATCCTTAAAAAGGATTATTTAAGGATCATTATTTAGTTATTGTTAATATACTATTTGGAAATTTTGATTTACATTTATTAAATTAACACTTTTTAGGTTAAAAGATATTTACAAGGATGTGGACAATCCCAGTTCCCAATCTCAGGCTAAGAAATGCAGGATACACTACGATTTTTTAAATGACTTCCATGATTAGTATATTATAGTATATTTATTTAGTGATCATTTTTCGGACGTAATACATATAGTGTATCAAATTCTGTCAGTTCCCTCTGCTTTGTTCACTTTTAAGACCATAGATTGTGCGATCTTGTGTTTTTGAAGTGCCCCAAAACTAAAGCGTAATGATACTGAGGTAGTTTAAGAACCTTTAAAGGTAATTTGAAAAGGCTGGGGTTTTAACAAATGAGAATGATAAAAACGTGTATTCAGTAAGACTGAAAAGCGAGGACGCTCAAAGCCCCACAGGGCGGTCCACACGTGTAACACTAGGGGGTGCCATCACAGCAGCCCCTTTAAAAGTCAGTTCTATGGAAAACTTGCGGTACCATGTGAAAGTGGGTGGATTATAGGGAAGAAAGTAGACAGTCTCTCAGGAAGGGGGCATGACAGAGGGAAAGATGGAGTAAGAGGAAGGGCATTTATTATAGAAAAAAACAGGAGGCAAGGTATTAAATACGATAGTGATTAATGGTAAGCGATAGGCCACCTGAAATGTGTAATGGGGAACGCGCGTGTCTGTATTATATGTCTGTGCTCTTGGTGGTACTTTAATTAGTTGTGAATGGTGATTGTCTGCCTTATGTTGTTTTTGTCTTCCATGCACGTGTCATTAAACCCATCAAGAGGAGCCCTTGTGAAACAATGTCAAAGTCCCCAGCTGGCATTTATTCATTACTTTCCACTAATTGCTTTGGTCCAAAGCATTCACCTTCATGTTTTGTGCCTGGGGAGCAAGTGCTGTACTCAAGGAGACCCGGGTGTGCTTTTAAAATCAAGGAGTGAGAAATCTGCTTTTGCATCTAAAAGCAATAAATGATAGATCTGGGTGTACTTTTAAAATCGAGGAGGAAGACATCTGAGTGTGCATTTTTAAAACAAGGAATGAAAGCTCTAGATGTGCTTTAAGGAGTAAGAGATTTTAGTATGGTTTTAAAATCACACTTTTTAGGTGACGCTGTTTGCAAGTCTGCTTGGAAAGTGTTGAGATACTTCTAGCCAGGAACAAGTCAATAGCGTGCCTGTTTTTTCGGAAAACATCATTTTGCAGTGTTCACTGCTCTTCTTTAAAAACTGTGGCAAACTACTTGCTGTATTTATAGCATACTCATCACGAGTATTCTATAAATACAGACCAAGCGGTTAGTTTTTGTTTGAATAGCCTCGTGATGAGAGAACAGCGGACTTGGTGCACTGCTGTCTCGGCAGATTCTGTTTTGTGTTGTTAGTAATCTATTTTCTAATCTTTTTTGCGAAACTGGGACGCGTTGCGGGGTGCCGGATGCTAGATCGAGCAACGGATACGCGACGCCAGTCGGGTGCCACCGAACCGCGCGTCAATGCGACCGCTGTTCAGCGATTCGACGCTAGGGGGCGCGCTGCAGCCCGGTATCAAAATGAGCCTCGTCGGAGCTACAGTCAGCAGTGACTATTCAGGTTACAGCCTTCCTAGTTCCTGTTTCCGCCTCAGCTTCTCGCTACATTTTATACAATATTAACCAAGCGTCTGGGAAGATCGCGTCAGACGCTGAGGATCTAGAGGAACTCCAGGGTGCAGAGTGAAGGTAGGTGTGTTTTTTTTTTCCTTCCCGCTCCTCTGTATGTAGGAAACGCATTAGTATTTATTCCTGCACCTCCACCGACCCCTCTCCCTTCCCGGCCTGTTGCCTTAAACGCCGTTGAGATCACGATGACAAAACAGCGGTCAGAGATGGCTTGCGTCTCCGGTCCCGTTAGGAGTACGGGTAGTCCTAATTGGCATTTTCTGTCTTAAGGCATGGAATCGGCGTTATGAAGCCGTATTCTTTAACGCAACGTGTGGGCTCCTGCATCAGATTTTCGTAACGGATATGAAAGAAACAGTTCATTGCGACTTTGCCCATTATAAATACGGGAGAGCGCCGCTATGAGTAAAGACACAGCATACACTAAAATGAAGAGCCGTCAATATGTGTGCGGGAGGCTTGGTTTCATTTCATGTTTGTGTTGAATACAGAATTGGTTTGTTTAATGCCCTGTAGTTTGCATTTGCCGATGTGCCGATGCGTCCGTGCACAAATTGGGAGAGCCCACTACCCGGCTGCTGCCAGGTCTGGCGGATTTATGGCAACCTGAGCAGGGAGTCCCTTTTTAAAAAGACGCCCTTACGTTACTCCGTGATAGTATTAAATCATTAAGTGGTTTTTATAGGCCATTAAAAACGGCAGATAAAGGATTCGGCCGTGATGGATGTATGGATGGTGTACTGGGATTTTTTTTGTCACGCTTTCAGTCGCCGTGTTGATGTTTATGCTGTGCATGGCAAACGGCCGGCGGAGCTGCAGGGGTCTGCGTTTGCAGCGTGTGAGATGCGGGCATTTCCACAGCCCTACCGGCGGCTCTAATGGGCTGGCATTTCCTCCGAATCTAACCGACGTCTTTCAGCTCTAGTTTCCGTTAATGCACCGGAATCCGGCGAGTCTAAAACACGCTGCATTCATTATTTAAGGACGGAATACTTTATCACACCTGTGTTTGCACTTTTAAGATGCTGTCAGATTGTCAGATCCGCATTCGTTTTACATTTTAGTAATGAAATGTTTGTATGGGTTGACTGATGCGGCTTTTAAAAACCAGTATCACCAAGCCACTGGAGATTTACATCGCTGAAATCCGCGAAACATGTGACGGCCCTGTTTGGGTGGAGCAGACAGTTTGGCAGACAACTTGTACATGTGCATTATCCGAGGTGTGTGAGAGACAGATAGCACTGCACCGACTCCAAAATGTTTGGACAGGATGCTGATGATATGTAACTGATGTGTGAAGGAGTCTGTTTCTTCTCAAGTATTGTTACAACTGTATCCGGGATTGCCCTCCCACATGGTGTCCGTGTAATGCCAGCCTGGCCATAATTAGGCTGGGCGGTACGCTTCTCTTAAATGGCCAGGGAGAGCCACGATGTAGGTTCTTGATCCATTTTCAGGTGCGTTTTACGACGGCTAGTTTCTCTTGACTGGACCTATTCAGCCGACACAGGCCAGAAACCCTGTGATAATATAAATTAACATAATTAACTATTAGGCTCCGCCTTCCAGGAAGCGCGAAATTCACGAACTTTTGCTGATTTAAGTACAGTACTGCCTAGTGAATTAGTCCAAATGCACATGTAACGGTGTTCCCGCAAGTTTCATTTCAGGTTTCTCACATGTGCTAACATACTATGCTTATGTGTACAGTAAAATGCTTTGCCATCTACTACTTACATTCTGCTTAAAATACCTAATAAGAAAAACAAAATATAACCAGCATAGTCGGGGTGTTGTCATGTGTCCTCTGCTCCACAGGTGCTGTTGCCTTAATTATCTGTGAGTGGGACTCTAAATACTGTACTGTGGTAGTAATGTGGGGCTTAAAGTGAATTATAGTGAATTATTCCAGATGTACCTAGAGCTTTGTGGGTGGCACAGTGACTCATGCCTCCAGGGTCGAGTTTTGAATCCTGCCTCTGCTCTGTGTGTTGGGTTTACATGCTTTCCCCCTGTCAGTCCCCAAAACACACCAATGTAGATGAATTGGTATCTCTAAGCTGTGTGTGTGTATCTGTCCAGCAATGGACTGGCATCCCACCCAGGATTGTACTCCTGCCTTGTGGTCTTCTTTCCCCATGATATGTACTGGACAGGCACTTGAAGGGTGCATGGGTATCTGAAAAACATGGTCATATTTAAAGATGCAGTTCATCAAGTTAGCCCCGTGTCAATGAGATGGTCTTGTTTATCACAGATGCTGTTTTAGTTCAGCTCTCTCAGGAAATCTATAATCTATTACACTTCTTAAATATTTTATTGTGGTCTTCAGAAGGTTAACTGGATTTGTATCTGAACTGCATTATGAGACATTTCAGCTTTAACAAGCTCACGGGAAGGAAGCAGACTTCTCAGATCTTCAGAGAAATAAGGGCATAAGGGGAATTCAGCTGTAACTGCAAAACGTAGGTGCTGCTTATTTTCATCATCGGGGGAGATCAGATCATGATGTACTATGACAGCGGTGTTGTCTGTATGCTAAGCTGCGAGTGCTTTGACCATAAGCAGCATGTGAGTGAGGGGGTCCAAAATGCAGTGCTGATTGGGCTGCTGAGTGGGCCCTGGGCTTTCCTCTCCCCTAGCTCAGTCTGGATATCACCGCTGCCCCTTTTTGCCGCAGGGCACCGGATCGGATGAGGGAGTCGGGGAGGTCTAGAACAGCCAGGCAGGCACTCCTATGGGACACATCAAGGCGACAGACCGTAGAGAACGGGTCTAAGGGCTCTGGAACACTCAGTAGGGAGGGAGCGCGTGGATCGATCGTTTATCATGCTGCCTGTGTCATTTTCTGCATGTACACACACACACACCACTTTGGACTTGTATTCTGGACACGCCCCCTTTGGTGCAGGGATTGCCAGTGAACCTGGAGCTGAGGACAGGCAGGGCCTTGGAGAGCGTCTGTATCAGCTGGCTGGAGGTAAGGTTCCTGTGCAGGTGTGTGCTTCATCTCCCTGGTTTGTGCTGAGCTTGGGGGACTGCAAGCCACGCCACAGGGCCTGTTGCTGCGTCAAGGAAACAGAATAACACTGTGCATGCTGGAAGGAGTGCTGAGCCACACTGCACATGCTGATTTTCTAAGTTAAACATTACTGTTTAAAATCCCCACCATTTACACTCATTTTGCAATTTTTTACTTTGCTCATAGGGCAAACTCTGTTCAACTTTTAACTTCCCAAGGTTTTAAAATGGAACAAAAGATTCATTTGTTTCACATGGCATCCAGAACAACAGCTGAATGACAATGGTTTATTCTTCTGGAAGATGAGAATGAAGTGAGTATTTGTTGTGGTCTGTTATAGTGGTTTTTTTGTAATGCTTGTTGTTGTTATTAATCCCTGTAGCTCGCAGCCTTCTCAACAGAGAACACATTTGTTCCTGAAAGTGTGGTATATGGACCGTAATTAAATTTGAGGATGTGTGAGTGTAGCTGGTTCCCAGAGGCTGCCCCAGGTGAATTCGCTCCCAAGACATGCTGGACCTGGGGTCTGGGAGACGACGGGGGGGGATGAAATGGTTGAGTCTGGCTTCAGCTGTTTGGTCGTTGACTTCGGCGGGCGGCGAGGTCAAACTGGCCTCACCGTGCCCCCTGCCCGTGAAGGTCAGGGGCGATGCTCAAATAATTGGTAAATGGTAGCGACCTGCCCAGAATGTAATTTTTCTCTTCACTGATAGGGTACATCCAGCCCTACATCTTTCTCAGGCTCCTTGCATCTTTCCGTGCCTGTCCGTCAGTCATGACGCAGGGCCACTAGTCCCTGCTGGCATTCCCATTCCAAGGAATGTTTCCATGGTAAAGGGCAGGATGGAGGAGGGTCTGGATCCCTCTCCTCTCTGCGCTGCTGGTCCTGGTGAGACGGGGAGACTGGGATTGCTCAGAGCAGATAAGAGTGGGGAAAGCCACTGGAGTGCTGGGCAGGATTGGGGATCCTGTGAATCGTTTCCACGACGAGAGAATGCAGATGCACGACTTGCTGTAACAAATAACGGCTGTGAAACACCAGCGGCACCTTTCAGATGATATGGGATGTTGTGTTCTTTTAGCGGTTTCTTTTTTTTCTTGCAGTCCCAAAGAGAACCTGCTGAGATGCAGGAGCGTGATTAGGGCCTGTCCGTGCTTGCTTTGGTACACGCCAGGCTGTGACGCTCCTCAGGTACTGGTGGCAGGCTTGCTCCTCGGACCCAAAAAGGGCAGAGCTCAGCACCATGGGTACTGACCCAAGGACGGTGGCATAATTCAGTCCCGAGACAGCGAATGGGCTACAGCAGAATGCATCTGGAAAATCAGTTTCCCATTTTCTTAGTAACATGTCTTAATGTATAACTCGTAAGCTGGACAAACGTCCCCTAATCTTTTTTCGGACTTTACTGATCTGGGTATTTAACTTCAGGTTAGGTTCTGAACATAGATGGTTTATTATGCATTTTAAGCTTGATTTTTGTGTTTTCTTTCCTTCCAGTTCTTAGTTTATGTATTGGCATACTGAGTGTGTAAGTTAAGGTAGCCTTTCCCAGTGGGTGACCCTTGCTTCTTCCCTGGCCTTGATCTCACAGGTTCAGCAGCTTAAGCACTGTGCTGGGTGCTGGATTATACATGTGGAAGACAGGCCGGCTCATTCGTCATGTGGTCGAGCCTCCCCTTTCTGGGTGATGATGTCACCCTTTCCAGCAGGGTTGGCTGGCACGGGCCCTGAGGAACCGGCAGATGAAAGACAAGCGCACGCTGAGGCGGCAGGTCGCTGCATCGCCGGCAGATGGGTCGAGCAGCCTGGCCCGCGTGGGGTCGGTGTGTCTGGGCGCGTTGGGTGGACAGGCAGATCCCGCGCGTTGAGAGGATTCCCGGGGATCCAGAGGGATTGGCCTGATAGGATTCTGCAGTTCTGACTCAACACTGTAAATCCACAACCTGTCTAGCCCCATGCAGCCCCACAATGCCCCACACTGGGCATTTGTACCTGTACACCAACAAGACCTTCCCACCTGATTGGCTGGCAGTGATCCATCTCCATATTTGTGTCCTTCCCCCAGGTAGCAGGCTGTCCGGGCAGAAGAGTCATGCTTTTGGTAACACAGTGCTTTTGTTTTTCAAGCTGGCAATCCTGCCCTCTGCGTGGCTGTTGGGGAGGGGGCAGTGCAGGCAGCTCCTTCACACTTAAGTGGCTTTAGTTATAGCAGAAGGTATAAATTGAACACACTCGGTCATTTTTTATTTATTTTTTTTAAACTCATTTTGGTTTAAAGGTCACCTCCAGCATGGTGATAGCAGACATCAGCTTGATCTTCAGGTGGATCCTGATTCCTCCCGTGTTGGGGGATGGGGGGCGGGTTCCCAGGAGTGGCTTAGGTGTGTGAGCCGGCTGGTGGGTGACAGCGCTGACACTGCTGGGGTGTAGACATGGAGTGCAGCCAGGTTTCAGGCTGAAACTTTGAACCTGACAACTGTCTCCAAGAACACCCAACAGCCATCCATGTAAAGGTCACCATCACATATGGGAAGTTTAATATACTGTACGGTTATGAAAAATTCAAAATCCCTTTACAAGGCTCAGTATAGTGGGCTCAGTATAGACCACTGGGAACAGCACTGATTGCAAATACCAGCTGGAACGTCTCTTCCTCCTTTATCTTCATCGAGCACAGCTTCGGTCCATCTCCTGTTGGGTGTTCCTCCAGCAAGAACACAGACTGACTGTCTCAAGCTGCAGCCATGTCTTTATATATTA
The DNA here is from genome assembly GCA_011763525.2 of Mormyrus iriodes. Lineage (NCBI taxonomy): Eukaryota > Metazoa > Chordata > Actinopteri > Osteoglossiformes > Mormyridae > Mormyrus > Mormyrus iriodes. The sequence goes on from JAAGVU020000039.1 coordinate 10,192,501, forward strand.
GATATATAATATCTCCAACACCACAGTGGCTCTTAAGGCGACATCACTTCCTGGGAACCTTATCTAAAGAACATGCCTGGTTCAATCACAGTGATGAGTTTACAGACAATAACTGGCTCAAATTTGTTTTGCTATGCTGGAGCTCAATGGTATATTTTTGGGTGTGACAGTGTGATGATCTTCCTGAGGCCACTTAGGCTAATGCTGCATGGCGGACACCATCTTCAGAGTAAGAGCCAAGGTCGTTGGAGGGCACAGACATCTGTCCAACCATCAGGGCGCCATTCACAACAAATGTTGGGTTTTTTCGCTTATTCGTTAATTCTTTGATTAGTATGGCGATAACAGGCACATTGTCTCCAGAAAACTCTCAGCCTTATGAAATAAATGATGACCTGTTGAAATCAACCGTCCGTTGGTGACCCATTGTGAGACCTGTGAAGGAGACTTACGTTCGATGCAGAAATCCTACCTACCGTCATACTGTGCGTATGTGCACACTAAATGTACACAACAATAGGTGTTCGGTAGAGTTTCACAATCTGCAGGGTCCATGTGACCAACCGTTAAATGTCTGCTGTTATGCAGGATGCCACTGGAGTCCTTCTGAATTACCATGTAATTTGTCTGTAGTTGTTTTATGCTTGCTAATGCGGGTCCCGGTCATTTTGAGAGATTAAAGGTAATTTGTCGCCCATCATTGAGGCGGCATCACGGCTCCGGTGCTGTCTGGCGCCTCACGTGATACAGACATTGCCTCGTGGTGGCGTTTCAGCGCCGGCCTCCGGGCTCTCGAAAGCTTTCGTTTATTTGTATTGCCTCCTGACGCTTTGTGTTGGTTAACTTTAGAAGCTTATAATTGACGCAGAAGTGCAGTTGAATAAGCTGGAAAAAAAGCAGGGGACTGAAAAGGCTATTGTGTGTATGGACAATACACAGCGCACTGTGTGCGTTTGCTGGTGCGTCTCTGGGCTCTCCGTTGTAAATGAGGTGATTGTCATCAGGGTCTGGGGAATCGGTGGCTGCGAGGAACTTCTTTTTCTGGGATTAGCTGATCTGAGAGGCTTTGTTTAATCCCTGTAACTCTTTCCAGAGTCCTCCGCATGCTGGAATAGGCAGTCACGGGTTCTCTTCCTGCCAAGTCACGCACATTAAAGGTTAGGGTCAGACTGAGACGTCACTGTTGGGCATGCTTATGCCATCTCTGTCTTTTTCTGTCCCTGAAACACTTCAGCTGAAAGTGCGTCGTGCCTCACCGAGCCCACCCCCACAGCTTCGGCAGCTGTGCCCTCGATCTTCGGACAACGACGCCACCTGACTGGTGAGATGGGCCTGCGGACGCTGTCATTCTGGCCTTGCCTGCCTGAAAATCACCATTCACCTCACTCAGACAAGACGGCATGGGTGTCACGGGCTTCCAGAAAGTGCTGACTCCTTTGTGCTATTGAGGGGATTATTTGCCCTGTGTGTGTTCAGCAGAGGGGCCAACTGGGGAGGCTGAAGCTGAAGTCGGCTGCTTTTGGGGAAAGCTGAACATAGCCTCCCCGCCTCATCTTAGCTTATCTTGGCAGAAGCCATCCCCAGTCTCTCCCTTCGTACCTTCCCTGTCTCCAAAGGAAAAAGGCAAAAAAAAAAAGCAGGACAGTCGCCCCCTGCTGGGATGGCTTATCCCTGCAGTGTCAGCCATGTCACATCTGCTGGACAGAAGCTGGGAGGGGGGTGGGGGTGGCTGTCTTTGTTGTGCTACATTAAAGGTAGATCTTCATCTTCATCATCAGACCACAAGGACACACTCGCCCCGGGGCCCAAGAGAAACAGCAGGGCCCAGGGGACTCTCCTTGAGACCTGCCTGAGGTGCTTGTCATGTCTGTCTGGTTACTTTTCCTGTTTGTCCTTCGACCCTCTTGCAGTCTGTCTCTGTTCCTGCCATTCCTGAGTAACACACGTGCCCCCGCGATGCCCCCCCCACTGTGCCATCCTGCCGTCGGGCTCCTTTTCTGACAGCCCTTCAGCTTTCCCCACTCTGTGACAGACAGCAAGGCCCCGCGCTGCCGGGAGAGCCGCTGCTTACCGCCCGTCACATGTGTGCTCGCAGTCGGCATCTGCCTTTGTTTACGCCGTCTTCAAAAACAAAAGCTTCCCTCCTTAGGAGGACTCGACTTCTTCCACGGCACCGTTCCCAGAACATCAGATACAGCGTAATGGCGCTGTGACCCCATCTGCGATCCCAGGGAGTTATCAGATGGAAACAGAGGGGGTTTTGTGAGTTTTTACCCTCCACATACACAGTGTTCGGGCTCAAGATGCACCAAGAAAGTACAGTCCGTAATGGAGGCTTATTGCCAGAGTTAAGATTGCTCCACTTTCCTATAAATGGCCATGTATAGGTAAAATATTTGTGTAAAATTAATAATTCAGTGACCTTTATGTGGGACTGCGCATAATTCCCACGACCTTCAGCAATCACTAAGCTGTCGGCTTAATCCTGGACCCTGAGATATCAGGCCATTATTATGATCTCTCTGTTCAGAGAAAATGGCCCCGCTTAGCTGAAGTCTTTGTTCAGGGACTGCATGCGGCATATTTGCGGTGTTATACCCACCTTTTCGAGCTGCATGAAGTTATTGCAATAATGTGCTCATGGGTATTTTAAAAACAAAAAAATGGATTAGGTTGCCATTCTAGCTCGTGGCCTTGAAACGGCAAATGGCAAAGGCCTGTCGCCTGTATCCCGTGTCATAGTCCTTGTCGCTCTTTGGCTACGGGCAGAGATCATCAATGAACTTAAATGCTGCGATGCTTCAAAGACCTAGGAGATACTCCCCTAAGAGCAGTTAAAGGATTCCAGATAAGACAATGACGTTTGGCCCATCTTAACAGCCCTGCGTCGCAATATGAAGGAGTGAGCTGGGACCACAGGGAAGGGATAAGTACCTAATTGCATATCCTAATTTGCTTGGCCTGGTGTTGAAAACCTTTTGTGGGATTCCCGGCCTATTCTTACAGTGGGATTCTCATTTTGGGGGAATTGTGCTGTATCACACCATGGGTCCACGTTTGTAGCCCTCAAGGTCTGCAAGGAGCAGGGCCAGCCAGCTTTCCGGACGGCGGGTAGGATGCTGACTTTTTTTTATTTCCTACTGAGCTTCTAATTAATTAGCTGTGATTTAGCTGTCGGCTGAATGATTTTACACAATATAAGTACAACCCAACATATCAGTGCAGGACTTGACATCATTCTTCAGGCTTGTTATACCACTCTCATTTGTTGGGTTATACCTGTGAGCGGGACCTGAAAGATCTGTTGCATTTGCATTTGGCCTGTTCGCCCATTGATTTATTCTTAGAAAAATCTGAGCAAACCCAGGTCAAATTCTGCCATGATTAACGTGCATTAATTGTTTAGCAGCTAGAAATGATTCATTGATTTGCAACAAACTCATCCTATTCTTCCCAATGTAATGACATCATGTACGCCTACATTCTTGGAACAATGTTTATGAATGTTTATAGCATCACAATGTATTCCTCCCCTGTAAATGTGTTTTAAAACAAATTAAATGTTAAATGATTGTTTAACTAACGCCAGTATTATCTGGTTGCAATCTGTGGATTAATTCAGTCAATCAGGGCTAATTAATTTAGAGCTGAGCTGGATCAAAACTTGAATAATCCCTGGGCTACAGTCTGGAATCCTCCTGTCCCCTACGGACCAGTTTAACTGAGCTGATCCCACGATGGCGAGTTAGCCGCAGTGTCTAATGGACGCAGTGGTTTCAGGCTATGGGGAAATCTCTGGCCGCGGCGGCCCTGTGGAGCACTTAAGACTCCACACCAGCGACCTCATCTCGAGAGCTGATTCGGATCAAAGGAGGGTCATTGTATTTACACTTGCAGGGCTATGTGCCAAATTTTGATTGCTTATTTGCCCACAGGGCGACGCAGTGAGTTTGCACATCACGGGGTGTTTTTGGGGTGGGGTGGGGTGGGGGGGAGGCTGCTTGTCTTGATGGCGTCGTGTTCTTCAGCTCGGTGGAGTGCACCCCGAGGCAGCACGTTCAAATGGAGGGAAACGGCTTCGGAATTGAAGGCACAAATCATATTACCCATGTTACTCATTTTCTATCCTCAAATCCCTCTGTGTTTTTGATGCGGTTTGGAATGCTAGTGAACAGAAGCCAAGGACCACCACCTCCCTATCACTCTCCTCCTCCTGGACTTCTCCTTCCCTACCATTCTTGGGAGGCGGCACAGACTGTTACAGCATGTGCTCTTTGACTGACTACCTGGATGGTCATTTTGCTGAGAATTTGTTCCTCCTTATATTCACCCGTTACGTCGAACTTCCCGACCCCAGCTCCCCGCTGCGGCAGCTCTGCTGAGCCATGATTGAAGAACCAGGCTCCTGACCAAACGCCGGCTGGATCACGTCTCCGACCGGGTGCCGCTGCGCCAACAAGCAGAGCGCTTCACTGGAACTGGGTCACGTAGGTGCCCTTGGAAAACGCTGCCTGCTAATCTTATGAATAATGTAGCGATGTGCCTCTGGAGCAAGTCTGGGGAGAGTGTGAGTTGGAGGCTGGCCTCTGCCTCTCTGACAGCTGGCTCCTGTGTAGCTCTGGCTCTGGGTAGGTCGTTAAGGTCCAGGGTTAACATACTGCTGGGTGCACATGTGCGGGGCCTCTCTTGGCCTCTTCCTTGCCCCACACTCTCTCCCTCATTCTCCCGATCATCTGGGGCAAAGTATGGGGTGTTCAGCTTACAAGACCTCTTCCATCTGGAATTTAAATCCCCCTCATTGACCAACGCTGCCCATGGCCTTTGAATGGGAAGCGGTCACTACATAGCAAACAAGTGTTCCATTCCAGACTCACTCTATGTGAGGGCCGTGAAGGAGAGAAGGGAGAGCTCTCGAGAGTTTCCTTGGTAACAGATGTGCTCCAATCAGAATTTTGATTGTTTGACTGGCGCATTTCTGTTCGACCTGGAATGAGATCTGAGTTTCCTCTTATCTGAATCTCTTGCACGGGGAAATAAGACCTGGATCTCCTTGTCATCCTCTTCAGCTGCGAGCGTAATATTTTCACGTTTTAATACATTTTTTTTTTTTTTATACAGAATTGAACTCTAACTCCAGTCATCATCCTGGTCTTCAGGATGCTCGCCAGTGCCCGAGAGACATACACGGGGCCAGATCTGACATGGGGAATAGCCCGAACGAAAGCAAAACCAGGCTTTGTTCATGGCACTTGAATGGCACTGGTGTGAGTTAGGATTTAGGTAAACCACTAGAGGCTTCCGATGGTCAAACAGGCTCGTCTGTCCTTGGGAAAGTTTGGCCGTCCCATTCCTTCCTGAGCCATGAAGGGCACCATTTTCATGAGGATTTGACCCTTAAGACACCCCTACAATAATAATAAATTTATACTGTTTTTACTCTTCCTAAAAAAAAGGTACACCCCTCCCCCATTTTCCTAAGTTGTAATTCTTTTTCCCAATTGAATAGAGGATGTAATCAGCGTGTCTCTCTGGGGAGTGTCCTATGAAACCCAGTGTACCCTCTCAGTGCTCCTTTACTGCACCCCTACCCCAGCCCAGGCTCGCTCTCATAAGACCGCCAGCCTCCAGATAAACAGTCCAAGGGTCCGGCTGCAGCCAGGCCTTCTAAACCGCGGCTCAGGCTTTCCTGCCAGCGCCTCTTCCATCCTTTTGGACTGCCGACAGAACAGGCCATCTGTGTTTCACTCCCCCGACGCGCGGCCTCGAAAAATTCTCAGTTCCTCACCCCAGGGTGAACGGGAGGCCAGTGCGACTGCAGTGCCTGTTCATGCCGTTGGCTGAACTAGAGGGTGCTGCAGTAACCTTTCTGCACTGCAACTGCCCCCCTGTACAGCTGGAGATTCATATATGTAGTTTCACATGCATTATATGGACAAAATTTTTAGAACACACCTTTTAATCAACAAATTCAGGTGTTTCATTCAGACCTATGGCCACGGGTGTGTAAAATCAAACACCTAGCCATGCAGTCAGGTTTAGAAACAGTTCTGGAAGATTGGGTCGTTCTGAAGAGCTCTGTGAATTCAAGTGTGGTACTGTCATAGGATGCCACCTTTGCAATAAGATAGCTTGTGAAATTTCTTCCCAGCTAGATATTCGATGGTCAACTGTAAGTGGTGTTATTGCAAAGCAGAAGAATTTAGGAGCACTAAGTGACAGACCACATAAAGTAACACTGTGAGGTTGCTGAGTGCTGAAGTGCATAGTGCGTAAAAGTCACCAACACTCTATTGACTCAGTAAATGCAGAGTTCCAAACTTCCTCTGGCATTAACCTCAGCACAAAAACTGTGTGCTGGGAGCTTCATGGAATGGGCTTCCATAGCGGAGCAGCTGCATGCAAGCCTCAAGTCGCCAAGCGCAATGCCAAGCATCGAATGGAGTGGTAGTGGAAACGTGTTCTGTAGAGTGACAAATCACGCTTCTCTGTCTGACTTTCCAGTGGATGTGTCTGGGTTTGGCAGATGCCAGGAGAATGCTACCTGCCTGACTGCACTGTGCCAACTGTAAAAATTTGGTGGGCAATGGATAATGGTATGAGGTTGTTTTTCAGGGGTTGGGCTTGGCCCCTTAGTTCCAGTGAAGGCAACTCTTAATGCTTCAGCACACCAAGACATTTTAGACAATTCCATGCTTCCAACTTTGTGGGAACAGTTTGGGGAAGGCCCTTATCTGTTCTAGCATGGCTATGTTCCAGTGCACAAGCGTGGTCCATAAAGACATGGTGAGTTTGGGGTGGAAGAACTTGACTGGCTCACGTAGAGCCCTGACCTCAACCCCACCGAACACCTTTGAGATGAACTAGAACAGATTGTGAGCCAGGCCTTTAGGTCTAATATTAGTGTCTGACCTCACAAGTTCTGTTCTGGATGAATGGGCAAAAATTCCCACAGACACTCCGAAACCTTGTGGAAAGTCTTTCCAGAGGAGTGGCAGCTGTTATAGCTGCAAAGGGGGGACCAACTCCATATTGATTTCCTATGGATTTAGAATGGAATGTCATAAAAGTTCCTGTAGGTGTAATGGCCAGGTGTCCTAATACTTTTGTCCCTATAGTGTATGTAGGTTCTCTCTGTTGAGAGATTATGAGGCTGTTTTATCTATCCTGTTACACATGACAGTTGTCGACTTGCTACAGAGCGTATACCAAGTCCAAGATCATCTCAACTTACAAATATAACTTAAATTAACACACAGCTATTGTAAAAAAAATTTCTTTTTACATTTTTAAAGAAGTAATTAGCTATTGGAGACATGGATGGGGATTACTATATATTGTCCTTAAGTGCCTGTCTTAGCCCAATGGGAATCCAGTAAAGCCATCCTTGGGATGCTGTTATAAGGACTCCATGACTGACAGCACACAATAATCTCATAATAAGCTTCAAAGCCTCATTACTTGGAGCATATGCTTTGCTGTGAGGGGCCTCTTGCAGTTTTGGCATTCATGGGGCTTTATTAGCTGAAGTCCTTATTTGACGCTTAGGGGGGTGTCGTTGGTGGGCCTGGGCGCACAGTGAGGAAGCTCTGTCCTGTGCAGAGCATTCACATCAGCATCAATAGGACAGGGCCATTTCTACTAATGCTAGTCACAGAGCTCCCCTGCCCAGGAGTAGATGGCCAAAGTCTCGTTTGTTAGAGGTGGCATCCCACTAAATGGCCTCCAGTTAAAGGTGACACCCCCCCCCCCCCCCAGCACAGCCATGAGTCTGTCTTCTCTCCGGGCTGGTGGTGATGGATGACCTTTTAAAGTGGAGCCGGTGGGAGGCAGGCAGTGGCATGGAGGTCCGTCAGCCCAACACTTAGCTCTGGTGCTAATCTTTCTCCTTTTCTCTGCCAGGGAAGTGCAATTCCATTTTGCTGATTATTTAATAGAGAGCAAGTTTTACTGTGCCCTGAATAATGGGAAAGGGCATGGATACGACCAAGCCGGGTTCGAGGGTGTGGACTGCCGAAAGAACTGTTTGCATTACAGAGGTGGTGTTTACAAGGTAGATGTGTACAGCTCTTGCAACTGCCCAGGTGGCTTTACATCTGACGATCTGGTGTTGCTGAGCCTCATGGAGAATGTGAGCTAATGACTGTGCTTTTCTGGGTGGAGGGTGGAGCCTTAGGGCGGAGACAGCGAAGCATTCGTTTTCTCTGTGGTAGATGGGGCCCACGTTGGAAGCTGGTGTCATGTGTGACTCCTAGGTGAGATCCTCAAAGGGGAAGGCGAAGTACAGCCTGTTGGCAGCATGACTCAGGAGCAGGTTCCCTGAAGCTTAGACCAAAGACTCATCTTCTCAGCATGTTCCCCTCTGCTGTCACGCTTGGCTCCTGGGGGGAGTCTGATTGAGGCACGACAGTGACTGGGTCTCCTACCATGTGTGTCTGTTTTGAATAGCAAATATGGTGACAGCCACATCTGTATCTGTGTGTGTGTGTGTGTGTGTGTGTGTGAGCGAGCGCGCGCTTGAGAACTGCATCTCGCTGGATGTTTGTGACTCTGGGTCTGACGAGATGAACGTGGAGGTCGACTCAATCCCCGTTTGGCGCCTACCTCATAAATACTTCGAAATGAAAAGAGATAAAATTTAACCAAGCGGAGTGGGGGTGTTCGTCTCTGCGTTATGAAGTCCAGGAGGCTGAGCATGCTAACGAGTTCATTATCCCAGCCTCAGATTGGAGTAATTACCATTTTGAATCCATTCAAGACTTTGGCGCCCCTGTCGAAATGAGTCGATTTGTATATGCTGCTCATTGGGTTGGCTGGGTCGCGGCAGGGAGACCCAAACAGACTGGGGCCTGTGATGCCTGACACACGTCCTGATATTGGCACCGATTCCTGGCTGCATAGCGGACATCATCCAGAAAGCAAGGGCTCGTCCTTCAGTGCACCCAGCCTGTGGCAAGCTTGCATGACTTAGCGGAGTGCCACCATCCCCAGGCACCTGTGATAATTCCTCTGGGCCGATTTTACACAAATGCCCCCTCGGAAGAAATGAGCCCCCCCCCCCCCCCCCCCCTCCGAATCATGAAGTGACATCAGCTGAGTTCTAATCCTTGAAATCTTGCTCCAAAGCCCAAAATATGAAACTGAAAAGTAAATGGGGAAAAATAAATAATGGAATGGGTTTCTTGTGGTGTGCAATGGTGTTGCTAGGCAACTGTTGTTGGGGTTTTCAGGAATTTTCAAAGGATAAGGTTCCTGTGAAGAGGATTTGATTAGTATGGGATTTGTAGGAAAAAAAGATGTTAATTTTGTTGGATGGATGACAAAGGCTAGTCAATCAGCAAATATTAAAATTGATTTTTTACAGTTCAGATTAAAATGAATGCTGAATTAACTAAAACTGTGTATAAATGAGAATCATGTTCTCAAATTACAGTTGACACAGATTTGTTCAGTATTGCAGTCATGTTTAGTAGTAAATCTAGCATTCAAATACAAATAAACTTACTCTCAACTCACTAGTCAGCTTTGAGATTATGACAGACCGTTCTCTTGTTTATAGATGGTCTTATTATATTCTTTCACACATTCGTTTTATACATAACACATTTACACGGTTGGATATTTCTTCTAGAGTTTGGAAACAATAAATGAAACATGCAGCAGTGGGAGCTCATAGCAGCCAAGTTTAAACAGTAACCCGGAGCCTCATTGATGTCATGCCACAATATTTTTATTGCGGTCATTAACAGGACGGTGGCAGCTGGTTGGTTTTTGCGGTTTACCCGCTTTATTGCTGAGAGTGATGGTATAGATAAGCTTACACTTCTCTGTTGAGAAGATGACTTCCTCTATTCTTGAAGGCTTGACGCATGTTGTTTCCCAACCCTTGCAAGGAATGCAGCTGCCATTCTATTATATTCTATTACTAATTTTTATTTACATAAACTAACACTTCTGTGACTTTCTTTTGTGACGTCTATGAGCATAAAGGAAACAAAAGCCCTACTGTTGAAATAAGCCATGATTGAAGATCCAATAGTGCCCTTTGGGCCACAAGGTGTGTCGGCCATGCTGTTTCAGTAGCCTGTGGCCTCACCCTTACCCACAAGCACTTTGGGTCTTTGATACAGGATGTTTTTGGTGGTCATCTATTCTTTTTGAATTCCCCACACACTGACACAGCTGATTATTAAAGGGTCCCATACAGAAGTAAGACACAGGGGTTATATTCTACACACCATGTTTTTCAGGGCCGTCTGAATTTCAAGGACTAATTTTACCTTCAGTTCTTGTGCTGCTCTGAGTTTCCAATCTGTTTGAAATTTTCATAAGTCCTTTATGCATGTGCATTGTCATATTGTTACTGTCTGATACCTAGGGGTTTGACATCTTCGGTTTATTGACCCAAAGAGGCGGTATAAATCTCTCTGAAGGACAGTGCCTTATACAGGCTAACATGTCTGGGGGGCAGTATTCCTTTTTAATGCATCTGTGCATGTAACCATGTATAAATGTGGTACATTGCAGCAAAAGGTCAACACAGTCTAGCTTGTAACAGAGGAATAGCTCTAACAAACAGGAAATCGAAACACTCTGGAAACCCTGCACCCCCCCATTTGTCATCAGAAGCTTCTGTCTGAGCCTCCCGAAACGTACCACGGTTTCAGCACTGCCACAGGCACAGTTTGCCGTCACTCTGCTACGGGACCATGGTACAAGTACGTGAGTTTGAGGACAGAGTTTCACTGCTCAGAAGGCACTAGCGGATAGAGACTCTAACCCTAGGGGTCCTGTGCAATGATACAAATATATATAGCTCTTTAAATAGGAAAATGTACATTGTGTTGGATTGGTGCTAGTTATGCAATTGCATGTAAATAACTTTTATTTTTGTTATGTTTTATTCTTCCCTGTGTGTATGTCAAGCAAGGAGCAGACCTGTAGTGGACACTTAATCATATGCTGTGGAAGCCTCCTCTTACTGAACATAAGCGCTGCCTGATTCCAGAGCATGGAAGTTCCATCTTGGCAGCGGCGTGGCACATGGTGGCCTTAAGCTCCCCCAGAGCTGTTGAGTTTTCTCCCTTCTATTAAGTCAAATCAAGTAGGTTTATCTGTTACTTCAGCCATATACACAGTATACAGGGAAACGGAATGTTCTTCCTCCTGGACCAGGATGCACAAAAAGCAAAAGGATAGAAATAACACAGGGCTACACAAGTGCAATTTATAGGACAAGACAACATACAGTGCAGTCGACAGCAGTAACCGTGCTGGTCTGAATGGATATTTGAATAAATAGTATTGCTGCATACACAGTATGTCATAATACTGTATTTTAGGAGCAAGACGGCAATAAATAGTAAATAAAAGTGCCAAAAATAATAGCGGCAGGACAGAGAGTGCAGTATATAGTAAATTGTATATGAAATGCAGTTTGTGGAATCATTTCTGATTCAAGAGTTTGTTTCCCATCCTGCCAGTGAAGACCCGAATGCTGCGGAACCTTTTGCCAGATGAAAGGAGGGAGAAGAGTGTGTGGGGGGATGCGTGGGGTCGTCCACAATGCTGGTGTCTTTGCGGATGCAGTGCGACAGGGGAGAGAGACCCCGATGATCTTTTCCGCTGTCCTCTGCATCTTCTGTAGGGTCTTGCGGTCCGAAGCGGAGCAGTTCCCATACCAAGCCATGATGCAGCTACGCCTGGACACACTATATATAGTCCTTCTGTAGAACATGGTGAGGATTGGGGGGGTTCGTGCTCCTCAGTCTCCACAGGAAATAGACGTTGCTGGGCTTTACTGGTGATGGAGCTGGTGTTGAGGGTCCACATGAGGTTCTCCGCGATGTGACGACCAAGGAACTTGGTGCTCTGGACGATCTCCACTGGGGATCTGTTGATGCTCAGTGGAGAGTGTTCACGGCGTGCCCTCCTGAAGTCAACAACCATCATCTTTGTCTTGTTCACATTCAGAGACAGGTTGTTGGTTCCATACCAGTCCGTTAGCAGTTGCGCCTCCTCTCTGAACAGGGAGGAGTGACTCGGAGAAGGTTTGGTGGTGAGACCCGTGTTAGATTTCAGACAGATCTCAAGTCACAGTGTCTCTGAATGACAGAAACTCCTTCAAATGTTTTTGAAATGCAGTAAAGGTGGGTTTGTGAAGGAATCTAGTCAGGTCCTGTCTGCTCTGTGAGATATCCGAGTAGATTTCTAAACAGTTTATGGCAGAGATCACAAGCATTTCGGCTGAAATCCATGGGAGTCCCAGTGATGGGTAGTGAGGACTCAGCCTTCGCAACTTACTCATCTGTAAGTGGCCCCCGCCCTCAGCAGAGGTTGAACACTTGAAAGTCAAGTTATTCCAGGAGCCAGTGGAAAAGAAGCAGGCCATCTGGAAGTGAACTTGATTAAGGCTGACAGTCGTGACAGCAATGTTTTGCTTTACTTGGGCAGAAGGTTGCCCAAGCACAGAGAGGCCCTTCACAGCCCAGTGTACGTCAACATAAACTCGAGGGACCCAAACATAAAATAACAATCATTAAATGCAGATGAGGACTCTGGGACGTCTCACTTGTGCCCCCAAAAGTGGCTGTGCCAGCTCGTGTCCCAAATGCCTGTGATGCCCCATGAAATCAGGGATGCTGCTTCTGGTTCATTTCCTTTCTTCTAGCTCAAGGTGTTTCCGGAGTATAAAATTTAAGAAAATGTTACCCCAAAACATCCCTTTTTGTTGCACACAACATAAAGGAGCTTTTTGCAGCTGTACGAAATATGAGCATACAAAAGCCGCAGAAATAGTTTATTACTGGCTGATGGTAAAAGCAATTTCATATGTAAAATGACAAACTGCTTTGTCATTTTTTGACAGCACTGAAAATGAAAACACTGCAGAGTTACCTGCAGTAATACAGGTGATTTATAACCCTAGTTAACCAGCATGAATGTTGACCCACTACTGATTCCCATTTGATATGTTGTGACCATAATCAATATTGCCAGGCTGTTAATGGCTTTTATGAGCATTTTCTTTTACAGACATAATAAGCGATGCGGAAAAGGGAAGGTGCTTATTTCTTGAATGATTGGGCCAGCCTTGCTTAACACTTAATCAAGAGGAATCGTTACTTTGCGCCGTAACCTGTAATTTGTGCTGTCCTGTCGTTAACAGTATTAAATGCACGCTGTCGTCGTCACCCCTGAGGCTGGAGGACCTCCCATTAATGCGTTTCTTTGTTTTTGTTTCCGGCGTGGTCAGTCTGGCCCACTGGCAGCCGGCCCGACAGGAGCAGAGCAGAATCTCTGGCAGTAATTTGAAAAGCCCTTCTCGCGGGTGCTGGAAGTGCCAGCGATTTGTGTAGAATGGGGCGTCGTGCTGGCCGGAACTGGAGAGCCAACACGGAGGCCTGATGCGAGCGTGCGGGCGCAGCGCTGGCCCCTGCAGGGCTGTTAGTGCCAGCGTCTTCCTGCCCTTTCCTAACCAGCCTCTTCATAGGGCCGATAAAGATTGGATTTCTTGCACATTAACAGCTGCAGTGTTCCTGCCTGTTGGGAAACTGCATTTGAAACGCTCCCCACTAATGTTCCACGGTATATACCGATATTTGAAAAGTACCGTGATACCCCGTCGTTAAAAACAATACTATTTTCTGTTTTATTAGTATCGGTACATTAAGAGTATTCCCTGTGATTTGTGCCGCTGTGCAGCAGCAGGTCAGACTCTCTGCTTTCTCTCCTGCTCCTTGCAGGCACAGTGGGTGTGCCAACCATTTTTTTTTATCACCCTGCAGCTTTCATAGACAGGAGAGTAGTAATGGGCGAAATGACCCTTTTTTGAGAGACGATTCATTTGATTTAGTTCACCTAAAAGATTAGTTCTGATTCCTTCACCAATAGATAACGCTTGTGTTCCGATATCTCAAAAAATAGCCTATTATCAAGGCTAAATAGTGCTAGTAAATGAAATAGGAATAAATAAATACCACTAATAAGTCAGGTTTAGTCTCCAGCCAATCATGTGCTCGCTTACAGCACGCCCTTACATGCCTCACTGGCTCTCATTGGCCAGAGTTGAGGAGGGAAGCAGCATTTACGTCATCATTCTGAGGATAAGTGGATGAATGTAACGAATGATTCTTTGCGGGGAAGTGAACATGGGAGTATAGTGCCGGTACGGGACTCGTTCCCCGTGAAGCAATCGTTCGCAAATGTTACACCATTACAGGAGAGCCATGGCACCGAGTACAAGTGCTGTTTGCCGACAAAGTCGACATATGAAGTGAAATATGACATAATTTCGCTTATGTTGCCAGTAGTCAGGGCAAGCCCACAGGCACCACGAAGTTTGTGTGTAAAATGTTTTAAATTAAGACCAAGACCAAGGGAGCTAACACGTTGAACATGGCAACGCATCTCGCCGACAGACATCCCGACTTTTCCGAAGAATTTAAAGAGCGACTGGGTTAGTGAATGTGATGCATCATTATCAGGCCTATCCCTCAAATTTAAGTAACATGAGTGTGATTTATTTTGTGACAAGCAAACTCTTTTACCACTTAAGTTTGAGGAACAAAATTTAAGAGCAATAATTGCGTAACTGTTTAAAGGGGCAGTTCCCCCCAAAACTCAGAGAGATGTTTTAGAGGGGCTTTAGTGCTGTCTATCCATCTACATCGTCCTGCTGGGAGTTTAGTTCTGGAGATATTGGCCATGGAAATGTCGGTCTTCTCTCAAATATAATGGGACTGAATGGCATTTTTTTCTGTGGTGTTTAAAGCGCCAAAAATATTACATTACAGAAATTCAACACCACTGTCTCTTACCAGAAATCATGACCTGGTTACTCAAGATAATCCACAGACTTTGTAGTGAGCAGTTTAACGCTCAATGGCTGTATAGCTCAGGAGCTGCAACTGAATAATGTGTTTCATTCAAACATTTTCAGTATCACTCTGCACCTGTGACTAAATGGGCTATAAGCTATATGTTATTTAATTTGACTGAGTTTGACAATGTTAATTAATTAAAATCAAATAATATTAAGTTCTGTGTCCTGTCATCTATCCATTCATCCCCCCCCCCCACCAGGAATCATAGGAAGCAGCCGCAAGACTGACAGGGCAGGAGGTGCTGTGCCTGAGTAACACCCACATGCGCACAGCTTATTTTGATGGATGTGTCTGGAAATCTGGAAGTGGGCAACACCCCCCACCCCCCATTTCGACGTGTGTAAAGAAAACCTGCCTCCCACCCCCTTCACACTGAGGTCACGCCAAATGACTGACAGATATTTCCTCCCAGTCTGACACGGATGCCCTTTTGCTTTTCATTGAGTAGAATTTTCCTCATTAGCTAATTAAGCTGGGCTACATCCTGCGGTCATATACTGCTCATCAGATGAAATGTCCCCATGTGACAGGCTCTGTTCCTGAGGTGTTTCGCATGTGACTTTATCGAGTGCCGTGAGTGGATGCCTGTGATGACATCGTGTCACATGGCACATGTTTCCTGTTCAGGGTTCAGATTTACCTAATGATTATTTACCACAATGCTCAATGCCTCCTACAGACTGTCAGCAGAACAATGAACATCAATAGCAGCGGCAACAAAGGCAACAGTGGTAAATTAATGCTAACAGTAAATAACGCTAAACGATAAAAGAATCACAAAATAACAGAACTGAATCTCAGAAACAGATGGCAAATGAGAGTGGTGCAGATGAACAGCAGTCTAATCTACAGTGCCCTTATAGCTTATAATTAGCAGCCACTGAATAGCCCTATAGCTTGTGGGTAGAAACTGTTTCTATTACCCGTCTCGCTTCTAGGTTGCTTTGGATAATAGCGTCTGCCAGATGAATAAATGCACCTTGTGGATTGAGTGAGGGAAGAGGGAGCAGAGCGGCCATGCAGGGTGACTGGGGGTCGTGATGAGGTCACTGGCCTTTCTGAGGCAGCATGTGATGGAAATGTCCCGCAGTGAGGGCAGATGAGTCTTGCTATGGCCCGAGCAGTCTGCCTTGCCCTCTGTAGTGCCCGGCCGTGCTGAGGTGAGAAGTTTCCATGAGTGATGGATGGATTCCAATGTGCATCTGTAGAAGGTCATGAGGGCTACTGACTATGTCGTGATCTCTCTTGGGTATCTGAGGATGTAGAGAGGTTGGTGGGTCGTCTTGATTACTATGTCCATGTGAGGTTGATCCTCAGCTTCCTCTCTGATGTAGATGAGAGTATGCTGTACCTCCTCTGTCCTTAAATTTATGCCCAGCTCCTTGTTCTGGCTGATAGTAAGGAGCACAGCCTCCTCCTTGTAGACTGAATCAGTGTTGTTGATAAGGCCATCAACATTGGTATCATCAGCCAACTTGATGATGGTCCTGGAGCTAAGTGTGGCCACAAAGTCACACATGAGCAGGGAACGCAGCGAGGGGCTCCACGCTCGAACCTGCTGGGGTGCCTGTGTAGACGATCTGCATTGGAGAAGGCTTTGATTCCAACCTGCATGTGGTCTGGGGTCTGCCAGCAAGAAGGTGCACGGTCCAGTGTCATCGAGAGGTACCGTGTCCAAGGTCCACTAACTTGGTAACAAGCTTTGAGGGAATCCCAAGGTTAAATGCTGGACTATGGTCTATGAACTGTAGTCTGCTACAGCAGATTTTATAGTTCAAATGAGCCAGAGTGGAAAAGAGCATCAATGGGAAGAGTTGCTGGGGTAAAATGCAGACCAGAGGGAATGGAGGTCATCCAGAATATTACAGCAGCCTTCTAATGGGGGAGTGTAGTCCTTTAGGCTGTCCACTTAATGTCTGTTTGGGCCCAGAACGATTGCAGTGTTTTTAAAGCGGGCAGGATTCAAAGTGTCCATAAATACACCAGCAAGCTTTTAGGATGGCTTCTGAAACTCTGCGTAGACCAGAGTTAATCTTTTTAAAAGTTCTTGTCGCATCTCCCTCAGCAACCAGAGAAGCCAGAATCATTAGATGCTCACACGGGAGAATCTCTCTCTCTGCTTGCGAGAGAAGAGCAAGCGTGAAATGCGTTCAGGCCGTGGGGAGAGCAGTCGCTCTGGACATGAGCACTTTTTGGCGTATGAGGTTGTGAATGCCCCGCCACCTCGTGTGCTGCTGCGCTGGGATGGGAATCTGCTTCACTGTTTTATATCCATGCTCCCTTTGGCCCAGTCATCTAGTGCAGCCAATAGCCTTGAGGACCTATATTTTGGCCCCGCCTCCAGCCAGATCATCCCTCCAATCCAGTATGGCCTCATTCTTTAAGGGGGTAGGAAAAGAAAACAGCTAAAGAAAAGTGATCTGTCAGGCTCTGATGCTTCTGCTCTGCTCGGTTATTGTGTGATTTTTAAATCCAATGTTTTCGTCATTGTGATGGTTTTGTTGGTGTGGGTCACTGCTGCGCGGATGGTTTATTTTTTATTTTTTTGCCCGGGTTCTTGTAATGTCACATCCTTAAAATAATCAGGGTTGGGTATTGGTACCAAAGAAGGGTTTCGTGGTCATTCCATAAGCCATCGCATGTTTGGCCATAGCCCATCTGTGTCTTTCCTTCCAACTGAAGATAGCTGACCATCCCTGTGGACAAAAGATATTTTTGGATAATGTGTTTATTCTGGATAGAATGCCGAAAGAAATACAATTCTCCAACTTCCGCTATTGTCTGATGTGCACAAATGAATCGAATTAGCGGCCCATAGCTGCAGATGCAATATTAAGATCATCATTCCGTAACGTCCCAGTGAAGCCTCATTAATTAAAGCGGGAACAATGTGCGGCTTGCACAGTGGTCTCGCCGGAGCAGGTGTGCGGACCTGTATCTCATGCAGTTTTACTCGCAAACAGATTTCCGATCCATATCGCGTTTCCGTGGGGACTGTGTGGCCCAGATATCGATCCATCTTGGGAATGTTTGGTAGCGGCACTGATGAGAAGATAGAAGCCAATTATCGATATTTGTTCCTCCTTGGGGTGGCCACATTCTCTCCTTTGCAGATATTTTGTGCTTTGCAGGAATAAAGGAGGGGTACAGCCACTGATTTACATCTCTTGTACAAGTACAGGTTCGATAATTCCTGTTTTCGTAGAGTTGAAGAAAAATTTTGCAATTAAAGAGATGAGGGTTGTTTTGTACCTAACATCCCTGAAGCAGAAAGATCTCACCTCTTTTTTTTGTAGGTGCAGGATATGAGCGCATACATTTTCAGCTGCAGTATGTCCCTGTCTGCTCATACCGAGGGATGAGTTTCTGTACCGGGGGTAAGTTGGAGGTCTTATCCAAGAGAAGGTCTATTGAACCAGGCGGCTGTGCCACCTAGACATCCAAGGGATCATCCTGTTAGCAATAAGATAACGAGAGAACCATTTTTTTGTACATTTTTTATCCAAAGCAACATACATTTCTTGGAAAGCAGCGTCACCCAGTTCCTGGACCAGTTGGGGTCAATGGTGAAATGACCCTATCGGCCGTGGGATTTAAACTGATGACTTTCAAATTACAGGCACAGCATGCAGACACACTGAGCCATACACCGGCCCCAGAAATGGGTCATCTGACAAAGGGACTCATATCTTAGATATTTTAATCTTGCATCTGTTTGCTTGTAGTGATACCCAGCGGCGAATGTCTCTTCTCTTCCAAACGAGGGGTTTTAATTCTGTTTGCTTCATCTGTACTCATCTGAATAGCTCAGTGTGGAGGAAATACATGGAAATGTACACAGCAGTTGAAAAAATGACTCGGGCGAGAATGCGGGGCTCCGGAAGTTTGCTGAGCCGCAGCGAGAGGCAAAGCTGCGTCTGTAGAACACGGCCGGGCTGCCAATTCCTGTGTGTGCGCTGAAAAGCCGTTTTGCTTTACACATCAAAGAGCATCTACATGAATCGAACGCCCTGCTTTTTGCAAAACCGCCCCACATCTTTCTGCACATCTGCCAGCCGTGGTATGTAAACGAGGGTATTCCAGTGCCAGGGATGTTCTGCAAACACTCGTACCAAACGTCCACACCTCCTAGCATGTGGCTCGCACTGCCTCATCCCTTGCCCCCTGTCTTAATTTTTACCATGTCAGAATGTAAAACATCTGGTCATGTGACTTCTGGTCCCCTCGCTGTCACCCTATCCACTGATCTTGGTTCCTGTACAGACTCTTGTACCTCTTTTTCACCAACATGGAGCCGGTGCTGGGCTGGTCTTCGCTTGGTGCCTTTTGAGAACCTGCCAGTGTTTCCAGCGCTTTCAAAGAAGAATGCAACAAACTTTACGTAGGTGGATGTGAGAGTAAATTAAAGGTCCATATGAAATCCGTTGTTTTTTATTTTCAAATTCTAAACCTTTATCAGCTGCCGAACCGAAAAAATTTACAGAGACAAAAGTCTCATGGTTTTGTTTTCCAGAAAGGATGCTGGCATGAAGACAAATTGGGACGATTAGGTTGGACACTGGAAATAATGGGGAGGCACGTGGTGAGCTCCATGGATGCTTTGACCCACAGCGTACTGGCACTGATGTGACCTTGCCCATTCCCAGAGCAAGCTGTGGGTGTGACCTTCAGCACCCCCATGGCTGAAGCTGCTCTCTGACATCCACATCGCCGTTTCCAATTTCCTGCCTCCCATAGTAACACTAACAGCTATTACGCACCGGACATGAAACATACTTCCTGACATTGTCACTTTAATTTGGGACTGTATGCTGATCCAGCTCAGACCTCCTTTATTTAGGTCTGTCCTAAGGGAATGTAAACGACATGCTGTTAAATGGTAAGATAATGAATCGCCTTATCTGTACCATTGTTGCACCTCATCTCTCAGTTAAAATGTAATATTCCCCATCTCTATGAGTGGAATATTATAGCATCAGCTGTAACCTCCTGTAATCTTACAGTCATTTACCTGCTGGGAACACTGTAGTATTAGAATTGTCCCTGTGACAAAGTCTGTCACCTTTCTCAGTGTAGGATGCGGTGCATCTGTTTTCTGAAAATGCAGTGCAGTTGTTTTCTAGAAGTACCATGCATTTGTTTGATGAAAAATGCACTGCATTGGTTATCTCTGGAAGTACAGCAAATTATTATTTTTTTTATTTTTGGAAGCACGGTGGATTTTTCTTGGAACGTGGCAGATTCACAGGGAGCAGTGCAGAATCAGGTATGAAATGGATGGCAAAGCGAGCCACAGGGCAATGTGACGTGCGGGTGTAAAGAGTGGGAGCTCTGCTCTGCGTTGTGCCTCTTGTTGCTGACCTGCCGCACCATCACACAGGTTAAAACCCGACTGGATGATGCCATAACACTCTGTAAATATGCTCCCCCAGTCATTAATAGCTATTCCAGTAACTCTTATTGGGCGTTATACCTTAACGACGTCCTTTGCCTATGGGTGGGAGAATTCCCTTCCAATCTGTCACTGTGCCTGAGATACTCTGGGTGTTTGAAATGTCAACCTCTATCCCTGAAATGGGCGGAATGGGCCTGGGTGAGCAGAGATGGCTGGTGTGCGAGCATGCAGGAGGCAAGGCCTGCGGGCCGTCCCATGAAGGAACGAGGTGCCCGGCATGGAGAGCATTACCATGGAGTTATTCCAGGTATAAATGCTGTAATGCATCTCCTTCCTGCACCTTTCAAGGTTTTGTCAAATAAAATAAAATGCGTATAGGGGTAAAAGCAGTCATTCTGAAATGCGGAATATCATGATAAGACATTGGTGTGTTTGTGGGTGCCTCAGGGGAGAACGTAGGATGAGTTTATCAGCATAGACCGACTGTCAGCGGACTCCTCAGTGTATATGACCCCCCCCCCCCCCCCCCCCCCCCCCCCCCCCCCCCCCCCCCCCCCCCCGGGGCTCCCCCCCCCCCCCCCCCCCCCCCCAAAGTATCTCCAGCTGCCTTTATTGTGTCTCTAAAGGAGTCCAGCTTGGGGAATTGCAATTGCAGTATAAGCAGACATTGTTCCAGCTATCGCTATATACCTCATGACAGGCTGTCATGAAATGAAACGTAAGCATGTAACTTCAGCATGCTGCGGACCCAGTCAGATACCTTGGACGGTGTTCTTAGAGAGTCCTAAATAATAATCCCTCACTGAAATATGTTTGCTTTGACTTTAGCATTGGAATAATTTTCTCAGATGATGCCAGGTTATAGTAACAGAAGCAGATGCTGACTGCAGGGGACTGCGTCGCAATGGACAACTGCTTTGTCAGCCTCTTATAAATGCTTGGCTAGAAGCACGGCAGTAATCCTGCGGGAGCCTTTTCTTCATTATCATTTGGGGTGTGTTTGCTTCGTCTCCGGCTCCCTCTATTTATCATTGACTGCATGGGTCAGATTTATCTGTTGTGATTAGTCGTCAGTGCACTCCTGTTCCTTTTTTTTGTCCTTGAAATGAACTGTGGGTGCTCGGGGAAGCCGGGAGAGGGTGTGTGTGTGTGTGTGTGAGGTGCTGATAAGGCCGCGGATCAAGGAAAGCCATTCCGTTCCTTTGACCTTTCTGAGCAAGCAGGTTTTCATCTGTAATTAATAAGAGCCACTCGCCCTCAGAACAGACATCCTCCACTTCCTTCGGAGTGAAGGATTATGACGACATCACTCTTGAATCCTTTCCCAGCAAGAAATTGTTGTTTGGGAGGGGCAGTTTCCCATAGGATGTGGGGGGATATTCCGCTGATGCAGCGCTCTTTACGTCAGATATGGTTTAGATTTGCGTGTGGTTAAATGTTTTGTACGTGACTCAGTACATACACTTTCAAGTCTTATAAATATTTCAGTAACTTGTGGTTTAAATGGATTGAATATGGAATTTATACGGATTTAATCTACGTATCTCCAGGTTACAGTTCACTTTCTGTGTCAACAACAGTTTATTTAAATGAGTCGATGGGGCAATTTCTTTTCATATTGGGCTATAGTTTAGCAAGCAAGTTGTCACAAGCACTTCAGAGTAAATTTTACAATTACCAGCAGAAAAAATACAATTTGGAAAACCAGAAAATTATTCGCTGAATGGGACACTTCAGGGAAATGGTGTCAATATTTATTAATCACAGCTACTTAAACTCAACACAACCATATCGGCAACGTATCTGACCCCGAAGTGAAGACCTTTGTGGATAAAAGCCAAAAGATAACAGGGTAGAGAAAGCAGTTACAGGCAGATTGACTGCAAGCCCCCCCCCCCAGGCATACTAACCTCATTTATATGAGTAACGGTGTCATTGTGTAGGTGTTATTTGAACTACAGTTAGAAGTATTGGGGCAGTCAGTGGTGGTTGACTGGTCAGCCTAAAATATTGCTGCATCTATAATGTACATCTGGGCTGCAAGCTAAGCAGATTGTTATTGTTCACACTGGACCGAGACGGCTCTCAGGCCTGGAGGAGAAGGATGAATCGTGGCAGGTTATTACTGATACTGAGGAATGAAAGGCATACATAAAGACATACAGCAGCGTGATGTAGGGGAGGCAGTAGCAGCAGTGTCATTTACAGTCATGTGCATTTAAAAACTCAGACTGAGGATGAATTGCTTACATTGGCAGGCAAGCTGTCCCATGTGTTTGGAGCCTTACGTCTGAAGGCTCTCCTACAAGCAGATCTTTTATTTATTTGAGGCAATGAGATTTCTTGGCCAGTGTTGGGTTCTTGATCTGTGAACTCAGGGCCAGATGGCGGTAAGTGGACAGCACGAAGGAAAGCAGTGAGTATGGCTAAACATTTCGGTTGCATAGGAGCAGGGTCGGAGCGCAGTGTGGAATTCTTTGTCCGCATCATACCAAAGACACGGGACAGGATACTGAGTGTCATGCTGCCCAAAGCTGAATTTTACAAACCAGTGACGCGGAGATTAGCGGATAGCATTATAGTTTCATGCTATTCTGTACAGCTGTAGCAGGAAGGACTGTGCAGTGTGGCTCACAGAGTAGGCTCAGGAGGTCACCTACTGTATGTGCTCGATCACATTGACCCATTAAAATGGACCAGTTGGTTTGTCTTGTGACAAACGGCTAACAGGCTGTGGATGGGATCCCGTCAGCATGGTGTTTGTCCCAGCCTCCCAAGCTGCTTGTTCTATGAAGCTCTCTATCCTTATCCTAGAGAATTCTCTATCTCTATCACAGGGAATTCTCCATCCCTGTCGTAAAGAATTCTGTATCCCTATCCCAGAGAATTTTCTATCCCAATCCTGGGGAATTCTCTATCCCTATCCTAGGAAGCTCACTATCCCTATTTTAAAGCATTCTCCATCCCTACCCTAGGGAGCAATCTATCTCTATCCTAAGGAGCTCTCTATCCCTATCCTAGGGAATTATCAATGTCACGACAGCGGGGCTGATGGTGAGGCATGACGCAGGTAGAAAGGACACAACCCAGGACAGGAACGATTTTGCAACGGTAAACCCCATGTGGAGAATTTATTATCACAAGGAGCGGGGCACACAGACAACGACAGGCTACAACAAGTTACAGCACATCAATGACCTAATAAGGGAGCACAGGACTCTTATACACTGGAACACATAGGAATGAATGAGGGGTACCTGTGGCTGATTAAAAAGAGTGCAACAACGAGCTACAGACGTGGCTGATTAACAGCCCTGCCTGAGGGAAACATTGGGCGCAAACTAGGAGGGCAGGGCTGGACGTGACAATCAAGTCCTATCCTAAGGAATTATCTAGTCCAGTCCTAAGGAGTTCACTATCCCTATGCTAGGGAACTCTCTATCCCTATCCGAGGGAATTATCTAGTCCAATCCTAAGGAGCTCACTATCCCTATCCTAGGGAGCTCTCTGTCCCTATCCTAGGGTATTATCTAGTTCTATTCTAGGGAACTATCTAGTCCAATCCTAAGGAGCTCATTATCCCTATCCTATGGAGCTCTCTATCCCTATCTTAGGGAATTATCTAGTCCTATCCTAGGGAGCTCTCCGTCTCTTTCCTAGGAAATTATCTACTTCTATCCTAGGGAGCTCTCTATCCCTATCCCAGGAAATGATCTAGTCCTACCCTAGGCAGCTCTCTATCCCTATCCCAGGGAATTATCTAATCCTATCCTAGGGATCTCTCTATCCCTATCCTACGGAATTATCTAGTCCTATCCTAGGGATCTCATTTACCTTATCCTAGGGAATTATCTAGTCCTGTCCTTCACTATCCCTATCCTAGGGAGCTCTCTATCCCTGTACAATAGAATTCACTATCCCTATCCTAAGGAGCATACTGTTCCTATCCTAGGGAACTCTCTATTCCTATCCTAAGGAACTCTCTATCCCTATCCTTAGGAGCTCTCCATCCCTATCCTAAGGAGCTCTCTATCCCTATTCTAAGGAGCTCTCTATCCCTATTGTAAGGAGTTCTCTATCCATTATGTTTATTGTGTTTCAGCCCCAACTTTCTTTACAGTAATAATGTTGGCAAGGCCCAAGGAAAAAGGGATACTTTTAAACAATGGACTTTGAAACTCAGGCCAGATCTACTGCATTGTTTTAAGAGTTGTTCTGCAGTGGACATACATGTTTATACTATAGTCTGAAATATTTTCAAAAAGTCTGTGTAATTGCAGAAATCAGGAAGTGTCGCCCTTCTCTGAAAATAGTATCATTGCAAACGTATAAATTCATTACATGTATCTGCCGCATTTTTTTTGACAATGGGCCACATTTTTCAAATCTTCTCTGTGAATGTACACTCTTGTAAAATTCACATGCAATAAAAAACTTGTTGCAGGTATCTGTCAAGATCTACAGCACTCAGTGCTGTTCAATATCCAGCTCTGTGAAGTGCGATTAGCCTCGAGCTCAGTCAGAAACAAGGCATACAGATTGGACGAGGATATGGAGCAGGTCCCAAGGACCTCTGTGGAAAGAGAAAAAAACGTTAAATATTTTTCTCTTTCTGATTTATATTTGTTTTCTCTGGTCTTTTTTAATATGCCTGTGGTGGTTGTCCTTCAAAGGTATTTGCTGTTAGCTCATGTCTTTTTGTACTGTAAATATCTAAGTAGTTACACTAAATCAGCGGCATTTTTCAAAATCCTAATTATACTAAGAACTAATATTCATGTTTCCTATTTTTCGGAACTTGTTCTTTGGTTTACACGGCTGCTAGATGCATTAGCTGGGCCTTATGCTTTTTTGCCACCTATTTATAACATACTGATAATACTGAATCTTTATTTCGCAAAGTCCATGTTGAGTAAACAGTTTATCTTCTAGATATATCGTTCTCGCCAGGCCTGAAAAGCATCTTGGCACATTGTGTACTGTTGAAGGTTTGTGGAAAATACAGCCAGTCATCAGCGTAAATCACAGCCTGGAGCCAGTTCTAGTGTTTGCTGCAAGCGTTCCTGTTTGTTGTGGATTTAAAGGTCAGTTCGCCTCATGTGTTCCTGTTAGTGGATGTGAACCGGATCAGGCTAGCTAGACTTCGCATGTCATAAAGTCCTTGTCATTGACACTTGTGAGACAGCGCTGGGTTGGTATGTTCGTCTACGGCATGCTTGAGGTCTGGATCTTCCACTGCTGATCATTTTGTACTTGCCAATGCAGCTGTGTCCAGTTGGTGCTCCTGGGTAGGTAGAAGCGTTTTAACTCAATTTGTTTTGTCAACACTGTGTGTGGGGGGGGACACAATTCCATATATGAAGGGTTCTGGCTGTTACCTTCTTATAGCAGAAATGCTAAACTTACAAATGTGGACTTGATTGTATAGTCATTGCATGTACCAACTATGCACAAAGATTTTATGGTGCTAAAACGATAGCAATTTATGTGCCATGTACAAAGAGGAAGGAAGAAGATTGGTAAAGTGTCTGACAAAGCCATTATGGATTTGGGAGAATTAGACATAGACTGTGATGATGAATACACTTTTAGGTGTCCATCATCTCAGGGTGCACTCTGAACTTTTTGCATAACATGAAGTATCGCATGTACAAAGAGCTCAAGGCATTTGAGTTCCCTAGCATCCGTGACTGTGCATGCCTTGACTGTGTTTAACAGCTATGGTTGTCTGCCTGCAGAAATGCATAAGGAATTACATTAGGTACCGCTCACAAGAGAACAACAAGCTCTCGCACTGAAGAATGATGTGGGAAGGCTTGCTTTAGGCCAATGCAAGATCTATTCAGCTTGTAGCTGTCTCAGCATGAATCCACATATCATCTAAAGACCTTTAACATTTTTGCCATGCTTTCTTGACTCTATGTGAAGTCTATGTGAAATCCTGTAGGAAACTCAAAGTGTTATTTTTGTATGTGACCTGATTCTAGATACTGAAAAGTTAGTTGGTTGTACAAAAAACTCATTATTGACACTGCTAATGGCTAAAACCAAAAACTGTTCTGAGGTAGAGGCACGCACAATCCCTCATTTCTGTCCTCTCTTCCGTTTCTTCGGTATGCTGAGCAGAAACAAGGCTGCTTATGGCTGGCAAATATTGCATCAGTTCATCAATTACAGGATGTCAGCTGAATCCCCAAATCTGGTGGGAGGCTTTTCAGAAAGATGCCTCTGTAAAAGGACATAGGCAGCTAGATCAGAACTTCAGGAAGACTGCGACTGGCTGGCAGACACAGGGAACTGAATTCCCCAAAGACATGCACTGGAGCAGCAAATTCGGTAAGCTGTGGTACCAAACAGAACACGTCAATCACAAAGATACCATTTATTATTACAGAAAATTGTTATCAATCATAGCTGAGTGGCCTCTGACCGTCTGCAGGCCATGTGCCCACAGATGACACTCCACCTCCCTGTCAAGTACCCAGCCAAGACCCATAGCATCTCCAATGTCCAGTCAGTGTCCAGTAACTCAATCTAACAGGGCTCGAACTTTAAATCAGATGGGGGCTCCACCAGAGTTACAGTGGCATGTTTTGCCTGACATTCCATCCAGGGGAATAAATCACGGGGAGTTTGACTGAATGGGGATTGTACACCCTTACGGTTTCTGCTGCAGCCTTGGGCATGAGTATAAAATAAGGATTTAAATATCAAATTTCAGTTTGAAAGCTCAGCCCATTTTCAAACTTCATAAATTCATAAAAGATATGATTACGTCGGTGAATGCCAGGTGTGTCCTTTCTAAATGAAAATACGCCTCTTGGCACGTTTGATGTCTTAATGAACGATAAATTGCAACACAAAGTCGACTTCTTGTCATGGGGTTGTTGGTCGCCTCGGTGCTGTGTTTTTTTGTGAAGGGGGGCCCTCTCTGTTGTCTGACACACTGAAGGAAACAGTGGCTCCCTTGTGTTTTGGAGAGAAATCCATTCAGGCACAGTGTTCAGATGCCAAGAAAAGGGTTGGATCCTTTTATACAACTTGACTCAAAGCTTTCCCCTGAGAAAAGTGTGGCTCTCCTGATTTCGATAACAGAATCCAGCCCCCTCCCTCCCTCTCTCTCATTCAGATCTTGTAAATCCAGCAGCATGCACCTGAGGGGACATTAACTTAATTAAAATTATTTGTGCACCAAAATGAATAGTTCAAATCCCTTTGATGGAGGCAACAGATGTTCAGGGAGGAAAGGAAGAGGGAGTTGGTGCTGTATGTTTCCAATGTAGCGAGCCCACAGGACTTCCTTAGCACAAGTCCCTTTTCTTTGCAAGGCCCCGTTACCAAGTGGTCTTCTGGGAGAAGGGTTGTCATTGGCTGTCCAAAGGTGGTGTTCAAGAAGCAATTCCCGACAAGGGAACCCTTGACATAATTTTACATTGTAGAAATCTTTTTTTTGTGTGTGTGGGCTGGGCACGTGCAGACACAGGCTGATAATCAAGGAACTGCCTGTTTGTCATTAAGGACATTTTCCTCTGCTATGAAGAAATAAGACTGATAACCTTTCTCTACGTAATTAATTTTTTTATTGCTTAAGGAAGTATCCTACAGCGCTTATCACTGGGGGGCCTATGGCAACCATTATAGATGTTCTAAAAGAAATAGGTGCTTTAATAGCACAATGAGGCTATATTGCTAAGAAAATGAAAAATGGAAAACACGCAAATCCTGCCTTCATGTGGACCCACGTTATTATTGTCTGTTACTTTTCCTTATCGTGCCTCGATGCAAAGCCACATACTCAGAGACCTTCAGTAGCATTTAGAAACATGGGCTTCAGGAGATCTTTGCTTTTTATTTATGATTTTTTGGAACATGCTGGAAACCTGGGATGAAGCAGCCGTTTCCACATCTTTTTTGCATACCTGGGACTGAATCTGGGTTTGTTGTTTCATTTGCTAACTGATGGATGCAGACCTCGAAGATGTGCTCCATAAATAAACATGGCAAACCTGGCGTTTAGGGTGTCTAACTCTGTGACCGGAATGGCCTCATCACTCATCGCCAGCAGAGTGGTATCATTCAGTGTCACTCTGACGGAATGGAAGTTAATGTTAAATGGCCCTTGAAATGACGCTTTCCACACATGTCACATGCAGCCTTTGTGCCTTCACCTCACCTTCTGATCTCCTTCCTGCTCAGGGATCAAATAAAGCACAAGTCATGCTAGGTTCATGACTGAGAAGTTGCTCCTAACCAAGACTTCAGTCAATGTCTGAGATAACGACAGGTAACGGAAACCTATTCATCACTGCCCAAGAGATTGGATTGTGCCAGGATATTTTCTAGCTATTGGAAATATCAGGAGCTAAGTCAAGTTTACCTGGACCTTGACTCTTCTTTTTTTAAGGACGTTTATCAGGGTTAAAATACTCGGGGCTATAGTCCCAAGTGATCGGACTCTAATGGATTGTGCGTTTAATTGGTTGACAGAGACTATCGTGACAAGCTCACTCAAGTAGTGTCACCAATTATTTAAATACTCTGATCTGCTCTGTAATAAGCCTACCATTCACGCATCCAACGGCCCTCTGGTGCACCCAGGCTACACCAGCATCATCTGCTCAGTCTCGATAAGGTTTTAATGTCAAGTGTGAAGCAGCTAAGAAGGGTCCCTGACTCTTTGGAATATTATTTATGATGCATTTGGCCAATGCATCATGGGGATGAGTGTAGTGAAGCATGTAAGAGAATCATACTCGCATAACTAAAGAAAATGCCTAAGGCTTCCTCAAGAGAGCCCTGTGTCAATTTATGAGATCTAAGAAACACAATTGTGTGTTTTGTGACATGCATGAGAATGCGTGACAGCCAGTTGGACAGCAGTAGAACGTTCCACTAAATTAAAGGCATTAACGAGGAGAGCTGTGGGATTCGCTGGCACGTGCCCGCCCCGTTTGCCACGTGTTGCCAACGTGTAACGTTGGAAGTGACACTCGTCGTCCTTGGAACTATGGTCTGTGCACAACTGGGGCCTGTAGGAGTCACGTAGGTCCATGCTGCCAAACTGAACCTGACGTGGACCATCTGTTTTAATTTTCCCCTCATGATGACGGATTGTCTGCTATGTCTCACACACTTCCCATATTAACTGCGCGGATGGATCCCTCGATTAAAAAGATTCCAGTTAGGTAGGCAGCCTTCCCATACATACACAGTTTTATATTTAACCTTTATCACATATCTTGTCACTTGTCCTATCTGTTGGTTTACCCCTGTGATTGATTTCAGGTATCTGTGTATTGGAATGCTCAAATGATCTTCCAGTCAGTTCTTCCGTTTCCTGTTTCTTTATCCAAGATCAGTTGTCAGCTAAAACACGTGCCATTTAGTTGCTTAGCTAATGCGTTTATCTGAAGCAGCTGACAATTTTTACCTTTTCATTTTGTCAGTTATTATGAAGGAATTCATATTAAGATATTGTCACTTGAGGTCTCTACAGCAGAGTCCCTCCCGGGATTTCAGACAGAGCCTGCCGGTTATGTGCTGACCTCTATGCTACCTGCTGCCCTTTTAACTGTATAACCTAATCTTTTTTCTCTGACCTCGATATTGCGTTTTATTAAGTCACATGACCGTGTATTATGATCAGCGAAGAGCTTGAAAAGCCTGGCAATAAATAATTGGTGTCTCCTGGACTCAATATGAGACCCGCAGTGCCATTAAACGAATGCTTCAGCAAAGACTGTTTAATTTCAATCAGGAACCCCCTCCCCCCTTCCCATTAGTGGGTGCTGTCCTTCCTCTCATCTAGCAGTCAGGAACAAATGGCTAATTTGCTTTCCGAGACATCACATTCGTTACAATAATGGCTTGTTTCCTTGTGGCATATTACACCATCTCTCTGTTTGATAAGTTGATTTTAATGTATACTCATTCGGATCTCTCTGGAAATGCGTTAGCTAATGAAAACAGGACTCGCTGGGGAAAATATATAGATTTTAGTGCATTTCTATTATATTCTAGTGCTATTGTTTGGAGGCTTTGCTTGCCAAGGTAAAAAAAAGAAGAGTAAGATGTTTTCAGACTCAGAATGCGTGTAATATTGTCTGATGGTACTTTTGCTTTGGGTAGGCTGAATACACAAATCAATTACGACATAAGTGTCTGACTTTCGGAGGCCAATGCACTACAGTTATTACTCTGATTATTAACAATGATGAGATTGCAGTTTTTGAAAACAAATTACTCTCTTCAGACACTTTGGAGACCAACTTAATGATGGTCATGTGCACAAATGAGTGCTCACATCAGTTTATTTAACCGTACAATTAACAAAGGAATTGATTTTCTTCGAGCTGCATCTGAGGTCTGTGGGGGATTCCCACCCCCAGACACACCCATAGCTGCTTGATAAATGGGCTTCAGATGTGATGTGCCTTACACTGTGAACACAATACTGAAACATATTATTTTAAATTGCAAAGCTTCCCAAAATGGTTGTCGATGGGCTTCCATGACAACAGTCGCCTAGTGACCGGATTCCTGCATAACACTCAATCCCTCCCTAGGGTCTTTCTCTGTATTGAAAAATATTTAAAAATGAAAGGTAAACCTTCATTAAATGGCAAAGTCAGTGTGATTCTCTGTGTTGCAGAGAGAGAATAGCCTTTATTGACTTTCCAGATATTCCAATGGCCGGATATGGGCGGTCATTCGCAAATATTATTTTGCGAACGCTTAGCATAAGTCACCGATGCTTAAACATGTGTAATGAACCAGTCCACAGGGCTCACTGTCCTCGTGAGTAAAAATAGATGAGACAAAGTGAGAAACATACGTGTGACATGTGACAGCATTCCCTGATGACCTCCACGCAGGGAAGACACATAATTTTTCCGTCTTAAACAGTGGCCCTGCAGAGTCCTACCCCATGCCTCCTTTTTTCCTTTATTAGTTTCCCTTCCAGGCACACGAAGTCTCCACGTGCACTAACAATGTGTAGGTGCTAAAGAAAGCCAGCCCATTTGCCCCTGACTTATGGAGAGCTTGCAGGAGCCTGTCTAATTTTAACCTCCAACGCCACTGGTGAGCACAGACCTCCAGCTAATGTGATATTGATGTTCAATCATATGGGTCTCCCCTGCTTTCCCCCCAGACTGCTAAATCCTGAAAATAGCTGGGGGGGAGGGGATCACAGTCCAACCACGTTCCAAATCACTGAGCGAGACCCACGGCGGCATTCCTCACGACGAATTCCCCTTCCCCCCTCCACCCAAGTCAATGGAAAACATCTCAGGAACACGATCGTGGAACATTGCCGTGGTGTGTCTGCAGCAGCATGTGTCAGCGTGTGCCTCTGTGTCACGGCATGGGGGCGGGGGG
>JAAGVU020000039.1:10226372-10256680 GCA_011763525.2 Mormyrus iriodes
CCAGTTCCAGATTGAGAAAAAGTCCAGCACCGGCACCACAATGCTGGAAATTGTGTCTTTCACTCTAAAGACTGGAGTTTTGGATGAGCCACCCGCACATAGCAAAGTCAGAGACGGTCTGACAGCTTAATTAGTCTTAACTGTGGGATGAAGCAGGACTCGGCCTCCCTGAGTAGGCAGCGTCATCGCATTTTCACCTGCGGCCGCTGCTGTGAGGGGGGTGCTGGCCATTCATTGAGGGGGCATCGCTTTCGAGTACCGGGACCGAGAGAGGTCAATAAATGGGCTTCACGGAAATCAAAGAGCAGTTTTGGCAAGGAGAGAATGAATGAGTTTGGCTGTGTGCTTTACAGCATAATGGCTGATAAGAGAAGTGAGGATGGGTCGTGGGATGTTGGGTTTTACTACGGGGGGAGACCTCAATGCACGATACTAAACGAGTAAATTACACAGTCACAATAAGCATCTGTTGGCCATCAGCTGCTATTGTCCTGTGGACGCCGCAAGCTGTGATCTTCACCCATTAAGGATCTTAAAGCGTGGCACCCTCATGGGTAGTGTCACATTTTGCATGTTCTGGTTCCCAGATACAGAAATGACGAAGGCGAGAGAACAGGTGTATATGCCAATCTCATGTCTCTCTTTCTGGTTAAACCGTCCTTTGAATGCTGATTGACCTAAAGCCCACTCCCCCCCCCCCCCAAGGGGTTGTGTCCTACAACCCCTAGACAGCTCCTAGACAGCTCAGACTGCTGCAATAAACCAGAGACTGACACAGATAAACACTGCCATAAAGGGGCTCTGGCAAACCTTGGACGTAGCCTGTCGTGAGGGCGTCGTGCTCACAGTGCATGATGAAGCCCATTATGAACGTGCTGAAAAGTGCATTGCCATCACTGACTGAAGGTCCGCCCAGTACCAAAAGTGCCGGGACCCTAAGTGCCAAACCAGCTGGGATCATATTTCGGTACTTTGGGGTAGGACTTGTTGGTCATGCAAATGCCTCTGAAGCACAGTACAAAAAGGTGTCTTGAAAAAAGTTATGAACTCAGAAAACGACAATAAACTGTTTAAAAAAATAATATTGCATGGACAAATGAAACTTTATTGAAGTACCAGAAGTACGGTCCCTGGTGCTATGGAAAAGCGCCCATAGAGGCCCATGATATATTGATATCTCACCAAACTTCAGTTGTCTGCAAAATCAGAATTGGCACCCTGGTAACCAAAGTTACATAATGCCAGGGACCCAGATTTGCAGCAAACACAAGCATCATGTGCTAATTCATCACTCCCAGGATTCATTTATTTTTTGTTTTTCATGCTCCAGTTTCGTTGGAGAGCTTATGCCTCGTGTGAAGCAGCCAGTGGGGAAGTTTCCTTAAAGAATCAAGAGATCGGGGGAGGGCTGTCACTGGAGCAGAAGGTCTGGAGCAGCACCATCTTGGCTACTGGAGCATCTCGGCTGCCCCCCGGTCACGGTCAGCCAGCCCCACCCCCCCACCAGAACACCGCATTCTCGCACCGCGTTCTCGCCGGGTGTCCTGGGATATGTGCAGTGTTTATGGTATCTTGGGTTCGTTTTGTATCTGGGACTCGGTGGCTGGCTGTTGCCCGAGCGTCCGTTGGCTGTCCTTGTTCCTGCCGCGGCCTCTGAGATTCCTCCCCGTGCTTCATTTACAGGCACGGCGAACGGGGGTGGCACGGCGGTGCTCAGTCTCCAGCCGTCCCGGTTTTTATTCACGCTTGATATCAGTCGGCCAGTGCGGCTCGGCGCCACCCAGAGCTGACTGACCACTTCCTGCGGGCGTTGATTTAGTGTTTCTTTGCATGCACAAACACCCTCACACATAGTCACATACAGAGAGCTATGGAGGAGCACGCTCATGCAGTGTACAGACTGCGGCATGGGTATGTGCACGTGGTATGGATGTGAGAGAGGCTTGTAAGACACATCGAACAGGGTGCTTTCTCAAGGAATTCACTGCCCTGAAAGTCATGCTACTATGAACACATCTGTTACAGGGAACAGGACCATGGGTGGTGTATTGCTCAGCAGGCTGGGGTGGGTACGTGTGATCAGAAGGTCGCTGGTTTAAATCCTGTGGATGGCAGAGGAATTTCACTGTTGGGCCCGTGAGCAAGGCCCTTAACGCCCAGTTGCTCCAAGGAAAAACCGATCCCGCTTTGGCCGAAAGCATCTGCTTTTTTTTTTTTTTTAATTTAATTTAAATGGTAATGATTTTCGACAGGGTGGTGGAGTGTGGGGGTGATGGGAGGCACTCCTACATTCCTGTGGTTCATCTCCTGAGAGTCACTTTGTTGGGGGGGTGGGTTGCCATTTAATCCAAAGGAAAAGCAGCCGTTGTAATTAGTAGGCAGGAAAACACGCCGGCCCATCTGAGCCAGGTCTAGCAATTGGAGCAACGCATGTGCCATTGAATGCAGGCCGATTCTGGCTGGTTACCACCGCGATGCACTGCTCTGATTATTAACGACCTCTGACTTGAAGAAGTCGCATACAGAGGAGACGGATGTGACCTGCTCTGCAGTACCTCTCTGCTTGCTAAGGCCTCTCACACTCGCTTCAGTTTCATAAACAAACTGCAGTGAAGTTTTTCAGATCTTGTTTTTGCTTTTCGGTCAGAATCTGCCCGGACCCAGCAAAGCCTAAATGTGTCAAGGGGGAGCTGGCGTATAAAGAAGCGGTTGGTGAAGGGGGCGTGGTTCCAGCTGGATGGGGATGCCCAGCGAGGATTCGTTGTGGAATTGTCAGTACAAAGCTGACGTCTTTTCTGACATTTAATGCAATGCCCAGACATGGGCGAGCAACTCTTGGTGCGGGGGAGGGCAGCACGTCCCTGTCACCCCAAAATGCCGCCCCTGTGGCGCCCACCATGTACCACGTCTTCTGATTGGCTATTTCAGTTCATGCTGGCCAATTACTATGCTCTGTCAGCTCAGAGGCTGGACGGCTCACCGGGGGACAGCATGACCCGCATCTGAGCACAAGAGTTGGGGGATGTGCCAGTGGGGAATGGCTCACGGTGCAGGACATCATGGGTATGGTGGTGGAAACTCGCCTGCTTTTCTCATGGCTCTTTTACTGATCAATTGCTGCATCGATCAGGTGGTCTGCCACACGCCGTCGGCAAGTCTAATCCCCCTATCTCCTCTCTCTGACTGTCTTGTTTGTTTTCCAAAACGAGTTTCGAGAGCCAGACCACAAACAGGAATCCGAAAAGGTGCTATTTTGGCTTCAGTCAAAGGGTTGGCATATCTTTAAATTCATACACGCCCCATTAAATGTATACACGCTCCTTTAAATTTGTACATAGCCCTTTAAATGCATATACGCCCCTTTAAATGCATGCACAACGCATCTGCTATGCGTTTTGCATCGCCTGGAGGCCACAGCTAGCCACTGTACCGTACTGTTACATTTCCCAGCCCAGAGCCGCGACAGCCGGCGACAGGCCCAGCGAAGCACACCCGGGGCCTTTGCCGCGAGGTCACATCCCTCACAATGCAGTTATTTCAACCTTCAAGCCCATTTACGCACGCTGCCAGAGAGCCATATTTCACACTCTCCCCGGCCACTCCTGGGGCGGGAAGGTCAGAACATCGGATTCATGCTCCGCCATCCCCTCCCATCTGGCGCCGTGTGGTCAGGCGATCTGAGGAAGGAGATGGGGGGGGGGGGTGGAGTTCGACTGGGTGGCTGCGGTCATGGTTATCAGCACCCGCGCCTTGCACTATGAAATCCCGGCAAGGGCATGAGGTCACGGCCCATGTGACAGCATTCATCATTTATGGGAAACTTTATGCTGCCGAGTGACTGAGAGGCGGGAGGCCTACTCTTCCTTCACTCTCCATTAAGTTGCTCCACATTCCCATCCTGCAGGGAGCCCAGGTGATATTCTTAGTGTCCCCCATTGGCTAATACACCCCCCTTCAAAGTTTAAATGATATTGTGTTGGAGGGCTGGGGACGCGGGCTGGTCTTACCTCTAGGGGGCTCTGTAATTTGCACGCTTGGATGAATGATTGCACGGGGGATGGGGCTGAGCCCCAGGCAAGGCCGGGTCTTTCCCTGTTCCGCCCAGCAGAATCTGTCCTTATGTGCCACTGTCTGAGTCGTGTTCCTGTGTGTTGGGACAGGAAAGGGGCGCGAGGGGGCCCGACGCGGACAGCGGGACGAGCAGCGGTAGGGCAACACCTGAAGGCCGGCAAGAGAACGCGCTGAGGACGGCGACCATGAGGCAGCAGCTGCCAGCCGCCCCGCACGTCATCATTTGACAAGCGGCTTGCACCAGGAGAGGACTCCCCCTTCCCCCGTTAATCGGCCCCCGTAGTGGCGAGGATGACCCTGAGCCCTGCCGTGTGAAAGCACAGCCAGCTTGCACACGCCGAACCCCCCCCCCCGGTGGGGGAAAGATGCGCCCATGGACGGGCTCCTGGCGCTGGATCACGCTGGTGCTGCTGGCCTGGGGCACCCTGCTCTTCTACATTGGGGGCCACCTGGTGCGTGACAGCGAACACCCCGAGCGCTCCAGCCGCGAGCTCTCCAAGATCCTGGCCAAGCTGGAGCGCCTCAAGCAGCAGAACGAGGACCTGCGACGCATGGCCGAGTCCCTCAGGTAATAGGGGGGTGGGGGGGCTATACGGCTGGGAGCAGGCCATTTTACCACAGGTGTGTCGAACGCAGTGCTGTGCAGAAGTATTCAGGTCTTCATGCTTGTGTCAGACTATGATATTATATCTGTCAAAGTGCGTCAGCTTCGCCATTTCAAAACCTCCCCTAAAGTCACCCCAGGATTTGCGGCAGCCACCCATTACACCCATGTATTTTTTGGCTCCAGCACTAGTGCATCTTCTTTGGCTAGTCAGTTCCCCATTGACTTTTTAAACTAATTTAGATGAATAATTAATCAAGAAGATGGTGAAATTTAACAAGTGCTCGGAATGGCTGAGGTGCCCCTCAGGAGAGGTTTCAGAACTGAAGCGGTGTTCATCTAACTATCCAACAAGACATCAGTAACTTTTTGAAGAACAGAAGAAATTGTTAGTTTTTCTTGTGTTACTTTTAATTTGCATGTGTTTTAATGTTGTGATTTTTGTTCCTGAACAAATACACACTTACTACCCAGATATACAGCTTTAAACATTTTCTTTGCCTTAGACTTTTTTATGACACTGCATGTGTCAGTTAATCTTTTCCTGTATATGAATCAGAGTCTTTAGGTTACATTCAGTTTTCTTTTCCCAAAGGGAAATTCCAGCTGCAGTCTCACCAGTTAGTTTCAGATTAGTCCTTAGACTTCTTAACCAGTCTGCTTCACTCACCTAGCTGGCTTATTGGTGCAGATGCTGGTCAGGGAAAGGCCCTGTTTAAATCTATAGGGGGGTCATGCTGCAGAGCACTGTGGTTGTGCAATGATCCCATTGCCCTGGTCTTCTAGTGGAGAATTCACCTGTAATTTCTGTCAGGGTGGGATGGTGTACACAGGGACGTTTTGGAGTGCAGAGTCCTTTGGGAGTCAATAAGGTGAGGCCGATAAACAGGCAGTGCTCACATGGTCTCTGGGCACGATCCTGAGGATGCTGGAGCGAGTGCCTGGCAGACTCACATTGCAGGGCCATGCGTCATTCATCAGGGACACCGGCACTTATTAGGAGGAAATAAATATGTAAATGTCAAGGAATACTGTTATTTCCTCGCAACCTTTGTACCGATTTGCTCTGATTGGGTCGCACTCACATTACCTTAAGCTGCAATCAAGCTCAGCTCGGCATCATGGTGGGTCGCCACACGTCATGGCCTGGGGGGGCCCGATTGGCCAGGCTCAGGGTTACGCTGCGCCTGAGGGGCTCTGATTGGCCAGGCCGAGGGGCACGGCGGGCTCCTCACGCTCACGCTGTCACCAGGTGACACCTGCCAGGCCCACCTAAGGTGCACTCTTTTACTCCATAATCAGTGTGTTTGTAGTGGGGGTGGGTGCTGAGGCAGCCGTATTTGCTGCTACAGACACTCCTCCTTCAGCTCATTTTTGACTTATTTAGCATGCGCTTTTATCCAAAACGAAGTACAGTTGAGTCAGCAGGGTCAGCTAGTATCCCTGGAGCAGTTTAAGTTAAGGGCCGTGCTCAGGCCCGAGGGCGACATCACTGTAACAACTATAGGATTTAAACCGACAACCTTCTGATCACAGTGTCCTGACCCACTAAGCCACACACTGCTCCCCACAGTGTAGAAGCCAGGGTCTTACACACACACACACACACACACACACACACATACACACACACACACGCACCGCTTTGGAGACAGCCCTCTGGTACCGGTGGACAGAACCAAAAATCCACAGAACCACTGCCGCCAAGCGTGGGAGCCGGGGGGGGAGTGTTACCATAACGGACAGGCTGTGTGACAGGGCTAGGCAGCCCAGGGCCTCGGCCTGGCTGATGGTGACGAATCGTGTTTGCGCCAAAAGTGAAAAGACAGACTTAGGGGAGGGGAGCACTCAGGAGATCCATCTACACGTACGGCC
Source organism: Mormyrus iriodes (assembly GCA_011763525.2). Lineage (NCBI taxonomy): Eukaryota > Metazoa > Chordata > Actinopteri > Osteoglossiformes > Mormyridae > Mormyrus > Mormyrus iriodes. The sequence continues at coordinate 10,232,923 of JAAGVU020000039.1, forward strand.
CCACCCGCCCCGACCTCCGGTAGGCCCTCTCTGCGAGGACAGTGACACCTGCCGGGGGCTGGTGAGCTTAAGTGACAGCGGCAGGGCGGCTTGGGGGCGTTGGGGGTACACGGGTGGTGGGGTGATGGACAGGGGGAAGCGCCTGTGGCACGGGAGGGAGGGGGGGTATGAGAGGGAGGGGGAGGCTTGGGCCGCCGCCTGCAGTCTGCTGTTAGTGTTTCATCGAGTGAAGCTACTGTTCCTGCTTCCTCCTGTATCAGTGGATCCTTTCTTTCCCATTACAGTCCCTCATCTGCTGGTTCGCTCGTGTGTAAAGCCCCCTCCCTCGGTGTGTGCACGCTCAGGACTTTATACTCTTTTTGGCCACCAGAGTTTAGAAAAACCTTAACTCATGTCTCTGCACGCTTTCTTCTTTGCTCTCTAGAAGGTTAGTCTCGTTACTCTGTGGTGCCCCCTGCTGTCAGTGGACATAGACGGGATCTGACTGACGAGCCGTTGGGCAGCATGTAGTACGTCAGGCTGTGGGTCTTCAGCTCACTAAGCGGAGGAAATGCATCACTTCTGCTGGTCCTCCACCGCAGACCAGCGGACTTCCTTGCACATACGTATGATCGGCGTCTCTTTCGGCGCACCCGTGAATTTTTGCTTCGTTTAGGCGCCGAGATTGTGAAATCAGCGTGGGATCAGATTCAATTTGCTGAAAATAAAGAATGAGAACTGGACCTGTGGGGGGTTTCATCCGTCATCCCATCTCCGGCGGTCCTGGAACACACCGCTGTCTTCACGGGACACGGCAGCCGGGGATGGAGCCCGGGAGGCTCTCCGATGGTCCGCGGAAAACAAACAGCCAGGCCTTTATTTAACTACAGTGCAGGCACCTCGGGCTACTAATTTGTCACAACAGACAGGTTTCCATTTCCTGCATCGTGGTGGGACGCTGCCCTTTTTACATCTGCTGTTGTTTTAATAAAACGATGGTTTCACGTGACTACCTTTTTTTCAGTTCGGACGCATTTTTGGATGTGTTTGACCCAGTGCATTATGGGAAAAGATAAACCATACAACAGTCTTTCAGAGATGCTTGGTTTTTCACTGCTAGTTAGGTGCCATCATCTCTGTAACTTTCTGACACTGTGACTATACCAGCCTATCTTCCACTGTACTAATTCAATCCATTATATATCTAATTATACAGTTATTGTCCAGATTTCTTCCATTTCCAAAATCACAAATTAGCTTGTTTTTAATCTTGCAGTAACAATGACACACAATTGAATAGTGGGCATGGTACGAATGAGAGTGGTTTTCCGTTGCTTTGTCCGTGAGCTTCCTCACAGGGTGCTGATATTCTCACAGAGCTCGCCTCCTCCATTGCCGCATAGCCTCTGTATTAAAATACATTTCCTTAACCTCTAATTGGCTCATTGTAATTCGATGGAAACAGCATATTGCAGGAGGTCCTTTGGGAGGGCTAAAGTTTAGGGAGTCTAGCTTGGAGCTAGAAGCTGTCACTTTCAAATCCGAGCTCCAGAGCTTGTCCAGCGGGGTACAGTGGAGCAGGATGCATGCATTAGGACTGCAAGCAAGTCATGTGTCAGGTCCAAGTTGAGTCTAAGTCTTTCCATAATTTTCGAGTCACAAGTCAAATTTGTCCAAGTTGAGTTGTGAGTCATGCAACTTGAGTCCCTACCTATATCAGCTTTTTTTTTTACCTTTATTGTTTAAAACTAGCTGCAGCAAAAACCTGCCACAGTACGTTGTAGGCTAAGTCTTTCATAGGCAGAGAGGTAGAAAAGACAGTATCCACTCTGTCATGTTTGTCCTCACACGTTTTTTACATCCATGTGCATGCAGGGAGTGATACATCTTTCCAACAAACTACCTCAGAAGACCTTTCATTCAGCCAGATGAAAATGCAGACAGCAGAGAATTAATATACGCTGAAATGATAAAATTAACATTATGGTATCCATAGGGGGGACTATAACCTCAAGTCTTCTCGAGTCATGGGGTCCAAGTCCTGAGTCACTTCCTCTCAAGTCAAAGTAGAGTCCAAATCATTTGATCGGGTTTGCTGAGTTGAGTCACAAGTCATCAAATACGTGACATGAGTCTCAGTAGAGTCCCCACCTCTGACTGCGAGTAGCAGAAAAGGTAAGGAACTACGTTTACGACCCAAACGACATGCTCATGGGAGTTTTTACTTACACAAAAATGTATTGAGGGCAGAACAAAAAAATGATGGAGAGGGAACCAATCGTAGCTAGATGAGGCGGGGCCAACCAATCGGATGTCTTGGTCCCACCTCCTTTAGTTGCTTGGACCCACCTCCTCTACAATCTCTCTGAACCAATCATCTCCCATGAGCAAGCGACGCTTGTCTGAGCACCAGCTGGAGCACACATTCTTGAGTGAGGAACTTAAAAAAATAAATAAAGGCTGCTAACAGGAGAGTGACATGAAAAAGTCCCTCCTTAAGTGAATAATCCCTTTATGATTCTGTTCCCAGTGCTGCCCCGGTTACCCTGTAACTGAGCTGCAGGAACCAAAGTGGAATAAGAGATTCTGGGTGGCTCTGGGAGGAGCTGGAGGCCTCTCTCATAGAGCCATTCAGTCGGCAAGAGGGCCTTCCATAGCATACATCCCTCTCTTATTTACCTGTTCACCTCTCTCTGGTGAAGTGACTCATGTGTCTGACTCGTGGTCTGCTGGGAACACAGTCCCAGTCCCAGTCCCAGCCCAGGGCATATCTGCATGGGAGGACAGATACTCTGTAACACTGTGGTCGGGTCCCCACTCTCTGCCACACGGGGTTTCCACCAATCAAGGGCTATTTCCTTCCAGTGAATTCGTCAGCGTCAGCATGATTGGTTCTCTCTTGGAGGGTATCGACGAGTGGTGTCCTGCCAGAAAGACGCGATAGACGTTCTCCAGCTGGAGCTGGCCCTTTCGCAGGCTTTCTCTGTTTCCATGCCTGTGATTTGTGTGCGTGTGTCAGGGAGCGTACCTTGTGTTTGTGGAAAGAGAATGAGAAAAAGTAAGAGCAAGGAGATCAAAAGAGAGTGAAAATGGGGGGGGGGGGGTCTGAATGGGAAACGGCCATGGCCTTTATACTCAGATCACACACGGTTGCCTGTGATTTCCACGGGCTGCTCGCTCACCCCGACCTTGGTTGCTGAAAAGCACCCGCCAAGTCTGACATTGCGCGTTGATTTAATTTCCGCTCATCTTCGTCATTTGAGCGCCAGATGAAACGGCAGTGTGAGCCTTTATGCGTCCTTGTGCGATCCGCTAATTGGCAGTTGAAAGTTCCAACATGGAGCTAATGTCAGGCACACTAACGAACGGGGGGTGTCATCCGCAGAGGTTCGTATGCTGGCGTTTTATCTGCTCCGTCTCAGATGGGGAGGGACAGCTGAACCAACACAGGGGGAGGGACAGCTGAACCAACACAGGGGGAGGAGCAGCTGAACCAACACAGGGGGAGGAGCAACTGAACCAACACAGGGGGAGGGACAGCTGAACCAACACAGGGGTTTGAGTCCGGCTTCCGGCAGGGCCCAGTGTGGCCGCCATCAGCGGTATCTTTTTATCACTAGCCGCCAAAAAATTTTCTAGAAGGTCAAATTCATCCAGCACATACTCTGATAACTGCTTCTCTCCCTTGCCGCCCCCCCAGGATACCTGAGGGCCAGGCTGAAGTGGGCCCCATGGCAGCCAGCCGCCTCCACACCCTGGAGGATCAGCTGATCCGAGCCAAGGAGAAGATCAGCAATTTCCAGAGGGTTTCCACAGATGGTAAGGAGAAGCACGATGCACCCGAGCAGGGAAAAGAAGCAGAACTGAGGAAAACTAGAGGAGAAGGTGTGGGAAGTACAGAGCACTGGAACGTTTGTGAGCCCCAGTGTATTGTGGGAAAGGTGCCATTTTTACTATGAAGTCAAAACCAGGAGTTTATAGCAACAAATTGTGTGCGGGATGAACTATAGAATAAAAATGATGGATAAATGAGCTTGTTGAGTGGTTGTTATTCTAGTGACAGAGCTGACGAACTAATCACAGGGTTTAAGTTTGCACGGCCCTTTCCTGTATGAAGGTAAAAACTTGCCGAGTTTCATCTTCCACAAGTCGGTTAGTGTGCTGAGTAAAACACAGAAATGTTCACTATGTATTAGGGCCTGAAGAAGTGTGTGGTAAGTACACAGCTTTCAGAAGAATGGTCCATTTAGACCACACAGAAGTGGAATTACTCCAAAATTACCATACAGGCAGTCCAAAAAAGCCTCAACAGCATGAGAACTGCACTGAAATGGCATTTGGGGGAGGTTAGCTTGGAAGAAAGTGTTGCTTTAATAAAAGAACATTGTTGTTTTAAGCTTATAGAAGATCTGGATGATGCTGAGGATTCTTGGAAGAATGTTCTGTGTTTTTGACCACTAACAAAAATGTTATGTTTGCTATCAGTGGTTAATGATGCTCTTCTCCTCATGAACCTGGAGGCCGTGCCATTACTGAGGAGGCCATGCATTCAGAGGCCTGCCAGGTACTCTGGTGACCCACAGTGGGAATCAAAGAGTGTATTTAGAAGAAGTAGTGTTGTGTTCAGGAAGATCCCATCAAAAAGAAGGTAACTGGTAACTGTAAAAATTCTTGTGTAGTTTGTTTTAATGGTCTTTTGCGCATAGTCAAAATTTTTCTGTTGCCTAAGCATCTTTTGCTTAATAAATAATGTACTGTGTTTGTAAGTACGTGTGTCAATTATTCAAGTTACGCTCATTAAATATTGGAATAGTGATAAGGATTCTGGGAGATTAAGCAATAAGGATTCTGGGAGATTAGGAGCCCAGAGCAACAGTGGGGCGAACAGATAGATTGTGCGGGTTCATCCTGTCGTCGGTGGTCAGTGTGGAGAGTGATCTGCCCCGGGAGGGAGGATTCATCCAGTTTCTGTCAGTCGATTTCCCTTTTATCTTCATCCAAAAATGGTAGATATTCTCCGCAAGGCAGGTGGCGATGGCATCGCTGGTCTCAGAGAACACCTTCGGTATGGGCACACGCATCCCCCAGTAACCGTGAAACGAGGGGGCGGGGCAAGCTGCTCCCACAGCAGACAGTCGGGCTAAAAATACCCCCCACTCCTCTGCTAGTAGGAAAAAGGAGGGCAAGAGAGCCTCCAGTCCCAGAGAGCCATTCACTCCTGGCACAAAGCATCCCCTCCAGAAGTCCTTCACGGTAACCCAAGTTGCACGGCCCGGCCTTGTTCCCAGGATGGCGCTTTTGGCATATACGGATGAGCTTCCTTTGTCCAGACATGTTTTCTAGAGTAAACGAGAGAGAGAGTGAGCCAGCTGGCCTGCAAAGGACCAAATACATTCAAGGTCAAAACTGTGAGAGTGTACAGAAAACCGGACTTTTCCCTAAGCAGTCAGTCGTGTCCCACAAGGCGTGCCACTGTGAGACAGATACACGGCAGGCTCCAGGTTTGTGTGGAGGTCATGCTCCCCCGGCACCGTCTCTCTGACTGGGAGCTGAAGCCGTGTGAATGAGAGTCTGTCACCCCCGGTGACTCCCGCTGCCCTTCTTCTCCAAGCAGGACCCGGGAAGAGCCAGGAGGTGCTCCGTCGGAAGATTGAGAACGGCGTGAGGGAGCTCTGGTACTTCATACACAGTGAAGTGAAGAAGCTGAGCAGCCTGAACGCGGCGGACCTGCAGAGACACACCAGCGTGCTGCTGCAGGACCTGGGTCACCAGCAGAGGTCAGCCATGACCGGGGGCCATGCTGGGATGGGGGCCATTATTGCCAGATTACTGAGACGTCAGATACCTGCAGATCAGCAAAGGCTAAAGGTCAGCAATGCTCAGGTCCTTAAAGGGGCGGAGGTCAGCAATGCTCAGCGTAGTAAGCAATGGAGGTTAAGCAATGCTCAAGTAATTAAAAGGGTGGAGGTCAGCAATAATCAGGTCATTGAGGGGGGAGAATTTGGAAATTCTCAGGTCATTAAAGAGATGGAGTTCAGCAATTCTCAGGTCATTGGAGGGGTGGAGGTCAGCAATGCTTAAACACACCGCAGGTAGATGGGGATGCAGGGTCAGACACACCCAGATAAGCTCAGTGAAACGTCTTCTGCGATGGGTAATGGTAATGCTCCTTCTTATTGTTCTCATTTTAATACCAATAGAGAAATTACAAGCATTAATCTTGAAAATAAGCATGACAGGAGGGAATTGTTGTAAATCATTTTGCAGGTAACACTGACAGGTACACGTTGGCACCCGGGGAATCCAGTGTGCTGTACAGTATCCGGTTCGGCTTCTAATTCCTTATGTTCGGCTTCTCCCGGAAAGCCCGGCTCTCCACTCTAGGCCTAGAGAAACAAAGCCTACGAGAGAATACTAATCAGAAGTTTCCAGAAAACATGTCTTCCGGGGAGCCGCCTTATTTGTCTGTTGATTTATTGGCTAATTGTAGCGAGGCGGTAATTGCTCCCAATTTGCTCCTGTAATCACTGTGCTGCAAGCCGCCATGCCCCCACCCCCTCAAAACCCGCTAACAGTCACGCCTCCTCCGGGTCAGCCAAGCTGCAGGAAACGGAATCTGTCTGGCCGCTCAGCATGGCTGGCTGTCCGCATCTCCTCCCTCGGCGGGGTGGCGTGGAGACGCTTTGCCCTTTGGTTCTTCTGCCTGCCTGTTGGCGATAGACGGTATCCCTCGGCGTGCTGTGGGCCACTCACCCCTCTCTCAGAGAGAGCTGCTACGGAGGTTGATGATCAGACACTAAGGGTGGCTCCAGTTGCCCCTAAGGGCATCTGCCCTCCACCATGTATCACATATGACAGAAATGTGGATGTTTGACTGATTAGTCTGTCCATGCTGTGTGGGGATGACTCTCCGTGCTGTGTGGTGTGGAGTCTCTTCGTGCTGTGTGGAGTCTTCTGGGTCTGTTCTGACCTGGCCCGACTTTAAAATCGAACCATAAGCCGGTGTTGCGTGGCCCCGGATGCAAACTCTGACGCCTGTGTTGTCCGTTTGAATGCAGGTCCATCATGACGGACCTGTACTACCTCAGCCAAGCGGACGGTGCTGGGGACTGGCGGGAGAAGGAGGCCAAGGACCTTTCCAACCTGGTGCAGAACCGGATCACTTACCTGCAGGTAGCTCAGGAGCCCTGCCTCCCCCCGGGCCCCCCCAACCTGACCCTAATTATACACCCTCAAGTAAAACAGGAAAAAAAACAAATGCAAGTGCAACAGAGGAGAGTATGAGTGTGAGGGCCTGTGCATCTCACTCCTGCCAGGCAGTTCCAGACCTTTTGATCTGAAGGGCTATGGAAGAAGTCTCCCCCTAACTCAGTTTTCCCCAATCCAGTCCATGGGGACCCACAGCCAGTCTACATTTTTGCTCCCTCCAAGCTCTCGTCAGTCCAAATTTTTACTAAACATGGACTGTCTGTGGGTCCACTGCCCTAACATAACCTGAATCCTTACCCTATCCATCACCTCAATCCCCTGTCTCCCCATTTAAATATTAATGGATCACATCTTCTGTAAGTGGGTGTACATCAGTGTATCTTTACATGGATTTTCGCAGTACGGTTTGCGGCAGCGGTCCCTGTAAGTAATCTAGGTTATTTTTTACAAAAGCATGTTTGACCAAGCTGAGTACTTTTGGGAAATTAGGATTCTGGAGCTTTTGTATGTAGGGGGCGGTGTGTGTCCCAGAGCAGGTCTCAATCAGGTGATGGGCACCATCCATTCATTTAGCCAGTGCCTAATTACTGGTCATTATATTTGACTGAGATCTGTGTTCCCTCATCCAGCAGACGCACATGGGCACTAAAGCCCCATCCAGCCCTCGGACGTGACCCTTCTATCACCTGGCACTTGTTTTGCTTTTTGTTTATTTGCCCCCCATCCCCAGTAATGCCCTCTTTGTCCCCGCCCCTCTCACCCCTCTGGGAGTAAAGGATCTGTTCCCTGTCTTATATGTATAACCTTTTGTGATTGGAAGGTGCCTCACATCTCCAAGATGGCGTCCTTTCTCTGGCCAATGTACATCTCATTATCTCAGGGCAGTGAGGGCATCTGTGCCGGGGGGTGGATGGTCCAAACCGGCTAAGCCCCATTTATAGAGAGACTGTGTTGCTTTGTGAGAATAGTATGAGTATGTGCATGATGTCCTCATTAATGGTCAGGGAGCCAAGCTGACAGTAAATCAAGGGCAGTGGCTGGAGGGTGGTGTTGTGTGAAGTGTCCTGGCAGTCGGGAGCCCCCTCACAGATCCCCCGTCTGTGTCACACTCCTGTGTGAATCATGTCCGCTCAAGGGGATGTGACTGAGGTAGAAATCCAGTAATTCTGTGAAAGCAGCTGGGGTGTGGGCTCCCACGCTCAGGGTCAGGCTGCCCTCACCCTCGGACTTGTTAGAGAGAGCCAAACCTGGCGTCTGCGGAGGCAAGCGCTCACACGTACGACGGGGCCCCGCAAGTGGAGTGTGGCATATGCCCACCACCAGCAGGAGGGCGGGGTGGGGCGCTGACAGAGCCTGTAGCTGATGAGGGATTGTTGCTCCATCTCCTAAATAGCTGTCCCTGGCTTGCCACAGCCCATGAATCCCTCCTTCACCTCGGGAAGCCCTGCCTGGGCACAGCGGCCCCAATTCCCCTCCCCTCAGGACCAGCACCTGCAATCCGGTCCAGAACCACCATCTTCGGTCACCTGCTGCCCTGGACATCAAACCAGACATCCTCTTATTATCTTTAGTATCTGCAGCTGTAAGCCCCTGGAGGTGTGACCCACAGGCTGCTCACGCATGGTTGAAGCTCTGCTCCCCTCCCACCTCCCCAGAACCCACCGGACTGCAGCAAAGCTCGCAAGCTGGTCTGCAACATCAACAAGGGCTGCGGCTACGGCTGCCAGCTGCACCACGTGGTCTACTGCTTCATGATTGCCTATGGCACACAGCGCACCCTCATTCTAGAGTCGCACAACTGGCGCTACGCAACCGGTGGCTGGGAGACTGTCTTCCGGCCCTTCAGCGACACCTGCACGGACCCCCCCGGTGCCTCCACAGGACACTGGTCCGGTCAGGCCCCCCCCCCCCCCCACCAGATCCCCGCGAACCTTCTGGACAAGTGCAGTGCCACCTGAAGCGAGTCACCTTGGCGCTCGGCCTAGCTGTGACTGTCCTCCTGCTGTGACTCCTGCTCCCTGGCTTCCCGTCTCCTGTCCTTTTGTGCAGGAGGCCTGTAACCTCTCTCCCCTGATCAGGAGATTCACCCGTGAAATTGAGCCGGAAATTCAATACTGGGGCCAGAAATGGAAATGGTCAGTCAGTAGCATGGGGGGGGTTACACAGGATCGTGGGACGATGACATAGAATAAAGGGTGAACGTGTCCAGAAAGCTCACAGTTTCTTCTTTTTGGGGCGGGGTGGGTACAAAGCAGGAAGCACGCACCCCCACCCATTTCTTTCTCGGGTTGGGCGGGGCGTCCACATTGCTTATCGTTCTGGCTCAGTGGGCGAGGGATGGCCTCCATGCTCTTTGTGGTCTGATGAGGTTTTTTGTTTAAGGATTGACCCTATACATAATGCATGAGGAAGTTGGGCAGACACAATCCTGGAGCAATAGCCAGATATGCCCCACTCCCTCACCCTCCATCCCTGTGCCCCCAGTCCACAAGTCAAATTTCACTGCTGAGACAGAAATAGAGGAGAGCTAAGTGTCCTGCCTCTGGAACCTCTCCGGTCTTTACCTCTGAAATGCTGAATCACCCATCCAGTCAGCAGACAGTGAATGCATATTTTTATTAAAATTGACCAAACAATATGGCTGTTTTGTTTACATCAACAATTTTCTGATGTAGATTTGCTCAGCTAAATACTGCCCCCTACAGGTGAAGATAACGACCGGAACGTGCAGGTGATAGAGCTGCCCATCGTGGACAGCCTGCATCCACGACCCCCCTACCTGCCCTTGGCCATCCCAGAGGACCTGGCCGACCGGCTGCACCGTCTCCATGGCGACCCATCCGTCTGGTGGGTCTCGCAGTTCGTCAAGTACCTGATCCGGCCTCAGGCCTGGCTGGAGAAGGAGATCCAGGAGGCCACCAAGAAGCTGGGCTTCAAGCATCCCATCGTCGGGTGAGAACCCTCCCCCCCAACCTCCCCGGTAATAGCCAGGTTGCAGATGGGGCCTCGTCCTCCTTCAGTGTCACCGCTACATCAAATTCTGCCATTTCAGCCAAAAAGTCCTTTAACATTATAGCCCCCCCGTTCCTCCGTGAAGTGCCAGGCTATTAAACCTCTAAAACGACACGTCCATTTCCTCGCCCGACACACATTTCTGTGACGCCTCTGGAATTAATTTAGCCCTGTATCTGATTCCACGCCCTGCTTCGGATCGGAGTCACTTTTCTGCACCGAAAACAGTAAAATGAGGCAAAAAAGCAAATAAATAACAAGAAAGTGTTTTCCATGACTATAAAGTCTGTTTAAAGGTATATATTATTGGATTCAGAGTGACAGTTTCGTCATTGTAATGGAGTCTCTTTCCTGCCACTTTTGTTCCGGGTTTAAATGTATTCAGTCTGAAGTTTTCATTTCGACTTTCAAATCACTTCCGTGAAATAATGGGGTAGCAAAGAGGGTGCTAGTGCAAGTGAAGGCACCTCATTATGGTTACCGTCTACTGCTTTTACTTGAAGCGCATGTTCCAAAAAACAGACATACCAGCAGAAAGTAATGAAACCCCACAAAAATTAATTACTGAATTAAAATTAAATAAAGCAATAACTAAAGATGTATTATCGGTTTTAATTCGTTTTTATATCCACATCATGAATATCTCATAGGCCACAACAATGGCTGCTGATCTCTCATAGCTGATCAGCTGAGTAAGTCCACTGAATTAGCATTGAGCGCAGTATGAAAAGTGTGCGATGTGGGGGGGTGTCTTACTCCCTGCTCCCCCAGCTTGAAGGTGACATTGCTGAGGGTGAGATGGGTACTCTTACGCTTCTGATACGTAGGCTAAAGTAACCCAAAATCGTGTTATTTTAGACAACGCAATTTTAAAAGAAGCTAATAGCCGTGAAATAAATTTATTTGAATTTACAAACTTCCCTGCAGTTTTTCGGGTTCCCATAGTAACTAGCTGAGCTGCGAAGGCATCACGTCAGATCGCATGCCGACGCGGAAAGGCCTAGTGGCAGATAGCGCTCCCCGTCTCGGGAGCAAACGGCTCGCCGCTGTTTCCCGGGCATTTGGACTGGATCTCTGCTCGGTGTGGGGGGGCAGCAGGGCGGGAGGGGGCTCCCTGTGATCTCACTGTACTGGCAGCCCTGTAGAACCCCCCCCCCCCCCAGCATGTGCGGGTATTGATTATTTCTGCCTGGCTGTAAGTAGCCCAGCACACCTCAGGTCTGCCAGGAATAACCGACTCGGCTCTGGGGGAACAAAATGGAAACAAGAAATGTAAGTGTGGGAAAAGCGACGCAGCCGTGGGTGGGCATGTGAGGGGGGGGGCACGGAGTCCCACTTACCGAAGACCAGTGAGAGTCCCCCACGCTCCCTCTCCTCAGCCAGTCTCGTTCGGTCCTGCGGCCGATGCCTCCGACTCCGCATTTCAATTTGAGTTTAATTTACAAAGCAAATAAAGGCGCTTGTTGCTCGACTGAGCATCCTGGGGAGCTTGCTGCCTGGTCACACGCACCCACACACACGCTCATGCTCCCACGCAAACGCTTCCCCCGGTCCTTCAGGCCCACACAGGTACTGCTTAATAAACCCCCGACCTGCCCTCCCTACGTAAGCGGGGGCCATAGCACCACTCACTCCTCTAATTCCCACGCATGAATTGCACCATGATTGTGGAATTAAAGTGCAAGACAATGCACCTGTCTACAGACCAGAGAACTGCAACGGGCAGTGTTATGGGTTTGATTCCCGCCATTCATGCCATGTTGTCCCCATGTCCGGGATACCCCCTGTTTCTGAGGGAATGTCTTCATCCGAGGGCCCAGCAATGGACTGGTGTCCCACCCGGGGTCTGGAAAAGGCAATGGTCCCGCCGTCCTGGGTGCGAGCTTGCCAAAGTGTGGCTTACTTGGTAAACAAGGCCCTATTCTGCAGGTTAACTATCATAAATGTTAACGCGATGGCAAAAGGCAAGATTGGGTATCATCTGCTCCGCTGTGCTGCTATTGTAGGCACCATTGAAGCACCACAGTAGGTGTTTTGACACATTCAGTATTTCTGTAATTCTCGATCTGACGGCGCCGGTGCTGTACAGAGCACAGGAAATGGTGGCAGCCAATTTCGAGAGAGATTTGTGTCTTTACATAGATGCTTCTGTGCGACGGAGCGGGCAGGGCGTCGGCGGTGAGCATGTCTCGTTGGAGAACACGGCGACACAAACGTAAAACAGCGGGAGCCCAGCTTAGATCATAACAAAGGAAATGCTTTCTGTACTCAAAGGTAGCCGGCAGATCTGTTGGAAATATTTCCCATTAATGTAGCTGAGGAACGGTCTTTAAACACACCCAGGATAAGGGTAGATGGAACTTTGTTATAGTCAGGGAGCAGGGGTGTGACCAGGGGCGACTCAGTGTATCCTTTTAGGTATGTAATGTTCCTGTTTGATATCTGAATGTAATTCATGGCCTGGGACGGAGATGCAGCCCCTATCAGACGTCGATATCAAAAGAGTCAATGGTATCCAGTGAGAAGGTCTGGAAGCAATGTTGGTGTTTGATGAGGAAACCACGCTCGTCCATGTCTCTGAGGAAGTTCTTCTGGCTTCTGATTTGATTTTTAATTCTTACATTCAGAGGTTATCGGGGCTCAAGAAAGAAATCAAGGTGTCGCAAAACTACAAGTTAGTCGTGTTCGTGTCTCTGCTTACTGCTGCTTTATTTGTTTTACCAGTTATTCAAAGCAGGAGGCGGCTTTACATTCCGGGGTCACCATCTGTGTGCGTGTGTGTGTGTGCATGCGTGTGTGTGTCTGTGTGTGCGTGTCGGTGTGTGTCAGGTGAGACCCGCAGAGCAGGACCCCCTTGGTTTTTCCTGGTTTGACTTCAGTGCTATGTTACCGTGATGCGTAGAAATGGATGTATCATATGTTTGAGGTCAGTCCTTTGGTTTGCAGAGACTAACGTGCCATCGCTATGTTACCCCCCTGGGACACGGATTAGGTCGGAGTAGTCCTTAACTACTATGCCCCCTGCCTCCACCCTTTGGTGAGAAGGTGTGTACTGTTTATGTGTAAAACTGTTACACAGTGTTACACAGTATCAGTGCTCTCCAGTGTTATCGGTCAGTGTCGCTGACAGAAAGATCCCTCGGCATGCTGGGTAATGGCTGGGGAGTTCATTACGTGTACAGCAGGGGGTCCAGCAGTTACTGGAGCAACCACTATTTGCCTTAGATGGATTTACTGTCTTCACGCACAGAAGTATAGTGGGTGCGCTTTTCTGTGTCGCGTGGGGAAACACCATCCCACTTTCTCTGACACCCACACACGCTGCCCGCCAGTCACAGACATTGTGGGGGTGTGGGGGTGCCTCATTCTTTCAGTCACACATAGAAACAGAAACTCGGCAGGCATTAGGACCATGACACCGCTGTCTTTCCTTTCCGTAGAGTGCATGTGCGTCGCACGGATAAGGTGGGCACAGAGGCGGCGTTCCACCCCATTGAGGAATACATGGTGCACGTGGAGGAGCACTTTGAGCACCTGGCCCGGCGGATGCGTGTGGACAGGAAGCGTGTGTACCTGGCCACGGATGACCCCTCCCTACTGCAGGAGGCCAGGAGCAAGTGCGTGTCTGCCTCCCTGTGAGCTCTGCAGTATGCCTGGTGGAGCGGTGCTCTCTGTACTGAGTTTGGTGTGTCTGTGTCTATAGGTACAAGGACTATGAGTTCATCAGCGACAACTCCATCTCCTGGTCTGCTGGGCTGCCCAACCGCTACACGGAGAATTCACTGAGGGGTGTGATCCTCGACATCCACTTCCTGTCCCAGACTGACTTCCTGGTCTGCACCTTCTCCTCCCAGGTACTCTGTGCCATTTGAAAGCTTGGTGTCCGGCTTGGGGAGTTCTGGGGTTGTAATGCAGTGGTTTTCAAACTGCGGGCAAAATATTTTTCTGAATATGCAATCCGTTGGTAAATTCTATTGATTGGCGAAATTTAATGTGGGACATCTCCCACCACCCCCCGACAAATGTCATCAGTAGCAATATTTCAGCAAATTGTATTGGCTGGTGAAATTTATCATAGGGGGAAGAGGGTCACAAGACTTCGCCAATGTTTTTTGGGGGTCTTCAGATGAAAAGTTTGTGTAACACTGGTCTAAAGCCCCCATCCTGGGCTCAGTCCATCGAGACCTGAAGCGTTTGTAAGCTTTCCTTCTGGCTGAAACAGTACCTTCAACTGGAAAATTCTGGAAGTAAACCTTAGTAATGATCCAGCATGGAGGTACAGTGGAGTCCAGTCATAAAACCCAAAATATGATGATGATTATTGATGATTGATGATCCTGCCACCTGAGTAATCTAGAGGAGTACAGCCCCACAGCAACATGGTCGAGCATGGGCCTGGTTTAAGATCATGATGTTCTCTGCTGGGGGGGTGGATCTCATGCTCACGGCCGATGATGTCATTGTGCAGGTGTGCCGCGTGGCCTACGAGATCATGCAGACCCTCCATCCGGACGCCTCCTCCTACTTCTACTCGCTTGACGACATCTACTACTTTGGAGGCCAAAATGCACACAACCAGATAGCCATATACCCGCACGAGCCGCGCGGCGCTGAGGACATCCCGCTGCGGCCCGGCGACGTCATCGGCGTGGCCGGCAACCACTGGGATGGCTACTCCAAGGGCCTCAACCGCAAGACGGGCCGCACGGGCCTGTACCCCTCCTACAAGGTGAAGGAAAAGATCGAGACGGTGAAATACCCCACATACCCCGAGGCAGACAAACTACTCCACCTCTAACTGGGGCCGAGCCACGCTGCAGTCTGCACGCTCGCACGCCAGAGCGAGAGATCGCTACATCCTGAACAGAGCAGAAGGGCCGTTACTGCAGCTTCGTGTGGGGAGGGGAGGGGATCCTGACTCCAGCACACAGCAGCCCCTCCTCTAGCAGCCGCAGGGTCGTGAACAAAAGGGAAGGACTAAAGACTGGCCGGACCAGCCAGTCATATGAAGGAATTGTTCTCCCAAGGAAAGTAGGATGGACTTTAGATCCATTTAGTGAACTGAGCAGGAAGGAATGTTATTTATTTGTGTGTGTGTGTGGGCGCGCATGCGTGCGTGCATGTGTGCGTGTGTATGTGCGTGCGTGCGTGCGTGCGTGTGTGTGTGTGTGTGTAACTTTAATATCCTCCTTCACTGATCTTTTTTCGACCTCTTATGCTCATTGAATGTAAGCTCCTCTTGCCAAAGTTCCTGACTTCTCCACTGACCCCCTCATCCCACCAACCCCCCCCCCGCAAACGGAGAAGCTGTGTTGTTCACTCCTAGCCTCCATGCCCTCACTTGTGCTTATGTTCACAAATTCCACATGGCAGTGTTCCCCCCTAACTTTAACATTTGACAGGTTTTGCGTGTCTGAGTGTGTGGGCTGGGGGGGGGGGGGGGTTAAAAGCAGGGTTCCCACGGAGGAAACGGCCTTTTTCTTCCTTCTCTCTGTTGTGCTCTTATCCTCTCTGAGGGCAACAGGGACCTCCAGGCACCCGGAACAATGCGGGCACCACAGACCACGCCCCCTTCTGGGCACAATGGACAAAGCACTCCACTGTCCTGCCAGCCCCTTGTCTGTTTATCTAAATGTCTCCTCGTTTGTTTGGTTTTTATTTTTAACTTTTTAACATATAGAAATGGCAATGGCACCCAAATTAAAAGTGGTAGTAATGTTAATGATGATGATGGTCCTCTCTGTCACTCCTTGCTGTACCTCAGTGCATCTTGGAGGGATTTTCTGTTTCTGGGCATCTTCTTTGATAAACACAGATGAAATAAATCTGAAATCCACCTGTCATTGCAAAGCTTTGTGTTTCTGACCCCTGGCATCGATGACCCCCCGCCATAGCTATAGTGATCTCTCTCCCTTGGCTCAGAATCAACAGTATCATAAACGAGCTGAACACAGTCGCCCAGAACAACTGGGGCTCAGCCTTGCTCCCATGATGCCTAGCCTGAGATCCATAAAGCTGGGACCTCACAGCATGCCGGCTGTGGAATGTGCAGGCCACCTGCAGACATGCCTCTCGGAGCCACAGCTTTCCTGGTCGCTGCAGTGACTGTGGGTCCTTGGCGTGTTTTTGCCGGTCGCTGTGTGGTGGCAATATTTTTGGGAGCAAATGGAACCTATCCTTCCAGTGACCTTGATAGACATCGTGACTGGGAGCATGGGCCCAGTAAATGGGATTTATCAGTGTTACCCTTTTAGGCTACAGTCATAAATGCTTGGGGGGCGTAATTTCATCTTTCTTTACATATGCACAATAACACTCTGACCCACCCTGCCCCCAAACACCAAAATAACCCAACTGAAGGGCCTCCCTCCACATCTCGGTACCCCTCCTGGGCATTCTAAATGCGTAAGATAACCAGAGGGTCCTTTAATTAAGGCGCCCTCTAACAGCCCTGATTATTCCGCTAATTGGCCGGCGTCTCCCAGCGGAGCAGGCGTTGCTTTGATTGTTCACGTGCCGATCTCAGTCGCCCATGCAGAAATGGCGCTGAGGAGGACCCGACATGCACGTCAGCCCGGTTCTGGTTCCTTAAACCGAAAAAAAAAACACATCCATGTATGGACTCTCCTCCCACTGACAGTGACACAAATGAGTAGTGAGACCTTAATTAGTTACAAGGCTACGTTGCTTGCTTTCAACGTACCGTCTGAAAAGCACAATTAATTTAAGTTGCAATTTCTGATTTGACATACTTTAATACTTTAATTTATTGAATATGCCTGGGATGTTACAGGCATATCTGGACAGTTCATAGCAATTAATGAAGGGGAAATAATTGGAATAGATCAAGTGGTCACTCTGCTTATTAGAAGAAAATGAGAGATGTAGCTAAGCTGTGATCAGAAATGTAGAGGATGATAAACTGGATGTGAGGGAACAGGTCGGCCCTTATAAAAGATGAATACGGAGCTTCCGCATGCTGTAATTCGCAGCCCTCCTTAAAATGAAACGCAGAGAAGGACAGACTGGTCCTGCCAAAACAGTTCTCAGTTACACTCCTTTTTTTTATTTTCAATTCAATATATCTGTTTCTGCACATATACCTTTTTTACAGTTTCTTATCTCATGGTGGGAAATGCTACCAGAGGAAAATGAATAGGTATCTGATCTCACAAAATGTAATCCTTTGGTAGAAAGACATTCAGTACTGTGGGTAACATACTGATAGAGAGAATGTGTGTTTAGGTAGTTAGCAGTGAGGCCCCTCTTCTCAGTTCTGCCCAGTCAACACACAACACGATGTCATCATGTCAGGATGTAAGGAGCCCCTCTCCCGGCTATTCAAAACAACTTTCTGTATTTCTATGATTTTTTTGATAGTATAAATGAAATGTGTTTCACATTTGTCGCTAGGACGGTCTTTCATTCATACCAGTTTCAATTTTTTTTTATGACATCAGCATCCCAAACTCATCTCTGTCCACCGGTCAGTCCAACAGCTTCAGCCGTTCTGTTCACCTGACTTCTCACTCCTGGTCATGTGACTTACTAATGACATCACCTTCCAAACTGTTGAGGACGTCCTGGCCTGAGGGCTACAGTGGTGCCCCCAGGAGGTCCCTCCCGCTTGCCCGGTGCCACCATGCGGCATGATGCCCATTAGCACTGAGCTCCGTCTGTGGGAGATAAAGCGTGATTTAGGGCTCCGCTCGTCTGTGTGGAGAGAAGAGGGATGGTGCTGGCAGCCCTTATCTCTGCAGCGGCCATATTTCCTCCTACTTTTACATAAAGCTTGCTGTTCGGTGCCATCTGTCTTCTCTGTCAGTGTTTAATAGACGCCCTGGCAGGGCACTAGTCACGCCCAGGAGCTGCTCACAGCCCCCGTACTGTCATCCATGTTAGCCAACAGCTCTCCGGCTCCATCCGACACCCCCCCCCCCCTCAGGCCTCTGGCTCTTCGGCATGGCCCTTGTCCCCGGCTGGCAGGTTGGGGGACATAGTGGCAGGCCTCGGGACATCCACACTCCAGCACCGTGCTTTGGAAGCCGGTCCCAGGCCTGCCTATGCACTGGGCTCCAATGCTTGACTTCCCTTTGTGCCGTAGAGGGGAATCATGACTCTGGAGAAGCAGACACTGGGAACAGAAGGAAGGGCTGATGCCTATTCATATACCACTCTCTATAGCATATGATAATACAGTGAGTCTGAAAGCTGAATGCAATTATGCAGGGATACAAAACTTCTTAACATGAAACTACCATTGGCATATGGGAATAATTCATAGCAGCCGATTGGCGCAAACCGAGGAACTCCATTACAGGTGCAATTATATTTCACTCTGAATAGGAGCGGCAGTCACTCAGGTGCAGAAGTTTCTGGGCAGAGTTTAGTCAGATGTGAACACTGGTTAGATAACACTGAAGAACTTTATGATTGGGCTGCACATCCAGTGTATAAATACAGATTCTATGTTGTCCTGCTGTTTTGACCCACTCTGTAGTTATACCCAAACACTGAACACTGAAGCCATTTTTAGTCACGCTGTGTCCTCTAATTATGTTGTCCGGCATCTCAATGCATGCACAATGAGCTGCGGGACGGAGAATGGAGTGCCCGGCTTTCGCCTGGGGGGAGGGGCAGCTCTGATAAGCGGGCCCTGAGTCAGAGGCACCCTCCCTTTCACGCGGTGCCGACCGGTGACCCCAGCACGTCAACATGCCATTGTTCCCGGTGATCGGCCAGGGCCAAAAAGCCCCTGTTTAATTAAATGTGCTTCAGAGGTTAATAAGTTGCTTTCTTCTCCGTTTCCTTGGTGACTTACCGCTGCGTCTTTATTAAACCGCTGAGCTGCCTCTCGGCAAGCCGCATTACCGCTAAGCACTCCACGTTCGTTTGGAAGATGAATAATGGCCATGTCGTTGAGGCTTTCATCGGCTGATCAGTTATGAGGCAGCTCCTATCATTACTACGAGGCTCCAGGGTTGATCTGCCATACCCTTCTGCCCCGTGTGTGGACCAGTCATCTGTCTGCAGCCAGTCACTCCCCCTACACGTTGCCAGGATTGTTCTGTCCCCCGTGGGATCCGGATGCAGAGGGCTGGGAAGGTTTGAGCTGCCCTGCCTTCAGGTTGCCGTGCTGACAGGCCTTGTCATCCCTTGCCGTTTTCGGAGCATGAAATGTGACAGCAGCATACTTGGAGAAACGGTGTCAAGTCGGGTAGGTTACTGTCACATTAGACTGCAGTGTGAGTTCCGGCTTTCACTTCTCATGCTGATCCCCCAGAGAGGGCTGGCAAATCAGAAACTGTAAGGTTTTTGGCCGGGGGCGGGGGCGTAGGGTCAGTTGGGAGGTGGCAGCCTCACATCCCAATAGGGTTATGGTAGGACATGACATTTGTTTAGCTGGGATCCCAGCTTATCGGAAGTGTATATAGGGGCGGGGCCTCAGGGGGACTGGTTCCAGCCGAGTGCTGATTGGCACCCAGAGTGCCCCCTCCTATGTTACTCACCTATTCAAAGCATGTTATTGGCTAATGATAAGGTTGGCCCTTCTGTATGAATCATGCCTCCTCCTGCCCCCCCCCCACCTTAAAAAGCCGCTTGTGTGGCCAAGCTGGGTTCCTGAGTCATGTTTCAGCCCCCAGCTGAAAGCTGCTGTTTATGAGAGTTTGCGATGATTAACAAACCTTTGCTTGCGAATGCAAGACCGTGAGCGTGTGTCAGTGTATGCCTGCACTTCCTGCACATTGGACATTTATTTAAAGTGTGTTGGTTTCATATTCAGGGGCTGTGACATCATCTCTTCACACTGAATTATGGGTTTGCTGCTCTGTAAAAAGCACATCGTGAGACAGGCAAATCAGAAGTCCCTGTCCTTCTGACGATCCGACATTCAGAATCCGGGACGACAGGTACAGTGACTGTCCCCAGGTGGAAGATATCAGTACTTCTTCACTCTGACACAACCCACAGCTAAAAGGTGGTGTCCTGCCATGTCCCATTCTGTTTTTACAAATTCCCCATGTCAGTATTTTCCTCCCTGCCTGGCTGCTTCGTCTGTGGTGACGGGGGGATGCCTGAAATGCGAGATGGTGATTAAAGACACGCCCGTCTGCTTTTCCTTCATTTCTGATCATGGCCAGGTGGAGAGAGGCCCTTAAGGCCACCAAAAGGTGTCTGTGTCTACAGGGAGCAGATCCCACCCTCAGTCTGTGTTCATCTTAAATTAGGGCATTAAAGCATCGAGCTGTAGGAGCAGGTAAAGGCGTGAGTCATTTGGGCCCAGGCAAAGGGATATTTGTGATAACGGCGATGTTCAGAAAGCGTGCACTGAAGGACAACCTGGCATTTCAGTTTGACACTCATCGAGGGATTCTTCATAGCCATGAATATTTAATATCATCTCAGCGCTAAGTGCTTCAGAATCCCAATTCTGCCCCCAACACACACACACACACAAAGTAAGTAAACACGTTGCAGTCTGCTGTGACAGGTAAACTCCAAATAGATGGAGGTAAGTCTAGAAAGACTTCATGACATGACATTTGTTTCAGGGGTGTTGTCCCCCCAGGCCGAAATTTATTCTGGGGGGGGAGGGGGGCAGCTTCCTCACTTCTGAGTCAGGGGTTTGATTTTTTTATTGACTCTCCATCGATGGCTTCCCAGCCGCCCCCCCACCACCTCTTCCTCCTGCGCGCACGTACTCCCCGACTCTCAGAACTCCAGGAGTCTGAGCTGGAAAAGACACAATCGTCAAGGAGGGTCATAACTCACCCCCTGCCCCCCTCCCCCCATCCCGTGACTCCAGATTCCCAGGGCTCTCAGCCCCACAACTCATAGGATGTCAGGATTAATATTCATGAGTGAGCGTTGCCGGGCAGCAAGGGAGCGCAGCAGAGGAAGATCTTGTCTAGCGTTGATGTTTGGTTCTTTCTGGTAGCGCGGCAGCCATTACAGATAAACGCAGAATACGGGCCTTGAATAATTCAGTCATACAAAAGCCTCTGCTGGCACCACCGATGGAGCGATCCATCCAGGGAGCTGGCTGTGGGAGAAGCAGGGGGCAGTGGGGCACTCAGAGCGGCTTAACCACAAGCTAAGGGGGGATGGGCCCACGGCTTGCAGTCCAATCAATTTTGTTAGAGCTCCCATCCTCAGAAGCAGCAAAGAAGTCTTCTATTTGCTCTATATCTGTTACCACAGTAACGCACTCTTCTTATCGACACCTTCTGCTGCCCACCCAGGGAACAGGAGCGCCTTGTTCCATTGTACCAGACGCCGACGACCCCGGCTCTTTGACGTGGTTGGGCGGCACCCAGGACCTCGTGCAGGAGTACGAATTGGGCAATTCCTCCCCAGGGAAACACACATGATGCTCCGAGATTTCTGCTGAGCTACAATCGCTATATTCTGCTGGCGAGGGACAATTAAATGATTTGGGAGGCGGGGGGTACCCCTTTGCCTCTGTGCCCCTGCCCTTTTTGGAGTTCACTGCAGGGAAGGTGGTCAAACAGATGGGTGCTTTGCTGAAAACCCACTTACAATTACCCAGTTGTCTACGGATAGTTTATTGAGAGGCCCAAAAGACAAAGCAACAAAGAACATGATATATGATGCTTCAACCAATCAGGACAGAGAAATCCTGCTAGATTCCCAGATGTCCCCCACTCCACAGACAAGATACATGTGTACAGATGCAAGTGACCTTGTTGTGTGGTACAGAGACAATTTTCAGGCCTCTTTCCCAGGCCTAGAGATTCCACCTATAGTCAAATGCCAAACTAGCATAAAGAGCAGAGTAGAGCAGCAGAAAAGTTTACAATGACCCTTCCTTAAGTTGTAATTTGATTGTAAATTGATTACCCTTCAGTTGATCGGTTTAAAATGCAAGATTACCACAGCATATCTGCTGGGCTGTTTTCAACTGACACTTTTAAGTCAGAAATTTTGAGGTAGGGGATTGCCACAACGAAGCTCCTCTCCCCTGTCGAGTGTGCAGCATATGGGCCAGGGAAAATATCCAGGCTGACTGGTTGGTTGGTCCCACCCCTTCTAGTTGCTCGCATCTACTTCCTCTACAATCTGATTGGTTATCTCTCTGTCATTATCAGTCAGATTGGTTATCTCTCTCAATCATTTTTCATTCTGCCCTCAGAATATTTTTGTGTAAGTAAAAGTCCCATGAGCTGTACCCACCATCCAAGGTGTAAGAGATGGATGCCACCTGCTCTATTTATGTTTTGGGTACTTAGATTAGGAAACTATATATTGATTTTTCAGTAGGTCAGAGTTAATCATTATTTTGTAGTTAGCTCCAGTTTGGTTGTCTTGAATTCATTTCTTTGGCATCACTGCTGGTCCCTGCCTGTGTTTGGGGTTTCTCACTCCTTTGTTCCCCTGTGTTTCATATTTTTTTGTATACAATATACACAGGCACAGTGGTCACTTTCTGTAAGTAAACAATGTGCACTATTCCCACTGGTGTGCTGCTGCCCCTGCTGAGCTGCCCCAAAACCAGCGGGGCAGGTGGTCACTTACAGCATTTTTGTAAGCTGAAATGAAATGTTACAAAAATAAAATGAAGAACTCCAACTAAATGAAAACTATAAATACTGCTTCCGAAATGAAGTAAAATAAAATAGAAATAAACGTCAAATACTTTCCGTTGCCATTACCATTAATGCTACCTGGAACATGTTTTGCCTATAAGGACATAAATCTGACGACAGCAGCACATAATGAGCACGATTCATATAGGTCTCCGGATGTAGATCAGACACATAATTCTACAACTTTCAGGTGCTCCTGTTTCAGTCTATCCTGTTCCCGTTTGGCCAGGAGAACCCTCTGCTTGCCATCCTGTCTCCTCTGCTCTTGTTACTAAATACCCTCACCTGTTCCCTGTTATAGATGGTCCCTAGTGTTTAGTTATTTGTTATGGCCCACACCTGTTCCTCATGCAGCCCTCATTATTAGTGTATATATGTGCCTGCCTGTGTCCTATTCCTTTGTCAGCCATTGTAGGTGTTAGTGATGGTGTTGTATGGCCTTTCCCAGGGTTGCTCCCTGTGCTTAGGTTAGCCATGGTGCTACATGGTTATTCCTCCCTGCCTCCTGTTTGGACCCCTCATGGTCCTTTTATCTCTGTTTTTGGTATTATAATAAAGCCCTCTTCAGTTCCGAACAAGCTTGAGTTTAGATGATCAACACGGAAATAACACTGAAAACTAAACTGGACATCAAATGAAAATAATATAAAAAATGTTAAAAAATTTAATCAAAATAATCACGTTTGCATATAAATCTGGAGCAAGCATCAAGGCTGCTATTATGGCTAGAGCTACAGTTAGAGTTTTATTATATTAGATTTATTATTAATTTATAGATATATAAATATACACAAGCTATAATGCAACATTTGAAAGAACCAAACAAACTCCATCACTTGAACCCCAGAGGGAACAACCAAACTTATATTGGAAGGCAGACTAATTGCTGCCCATCTTCATGAATGAATAAAACAACACCCTAACCTTTTACTCTCACCCTAACCCTAACC
>JAAGVU020000039.1:10261745-10274042 GCA_011763525.2 Mormyrus iriodes
ATTGGTTGATTAGATAATTGCATTAATGAGAAATTGAACAGGTGTTCCTAATAATCCTTTAGGTGAGTGTATATATCTGATAGCATTTATATATTTATAGGTGGATTTTTGTTATTTGTTAAACAAAGGTCTTGGGTGAATTGTTTGAGACACAGTCGAGGCACGATTACCATGTAGCAGTTTAATGTTTTTGTTTTTTCTTCCTCTATTAAGAATCTATTATCCTGGGATTGTTCTGGAGTTTAATCGATTGAGTCAAATGTGTTTATAATTGATCTCAAAGGGCACTGAGGGGAGGATCCTGCATGGTGAGTCCTTAGAAACACACTGTGGGAACACTTTGTGAGAGAGCAAGAGGGATTCCATGAGCAAGGGTGATCGACAGGCCAGAACCACTGGCGATTCCTGCAGGAGCCTCTGCACACTCCAGTTAATGACTCCCAGCTGGCACACACTGAACTGATTGGACTCACAGAGGCAAAGAGCAGCTGAACCCAAAGAGGGAGAGAGGAGCTGGAAGTGGGTATAATAAAGGAGGGACCTTCCAAAAAAGCAAACAAGCAAAAAGTGCATGCACAAGGGGAGTAAGATTTGTTTCAGTTTAAGTTTCCGTCTGTTGGCTTGTGTTTTAAGGAGGTCTCTTACTCCCTGTTCCATGTTGCTTTTCTTAATGAAACTCCATGAAGTTCTCTAAGTCAATGTTTCTCAACCAGATCCATAGGGACGTCCTGATGGTCCACATTTTTGTTCCCTCCCAGCTCCCAGCCAGACAATCCATGTTTTTACCCAGTTCCCTAGGATGGAACAAAAACATGGACTGTCGGGGGGTCCCTGAGGACCAGGTTGAGAAACACTGCTCTAAGTTGTACCCCACAGCCCACAGGAACCTTTCTGGGAAAACGCCAGGACAGCAGGTAGCATGGCACTAGAGGACAAAGGACAGTAGTCCACTCAATCCCGGGAGCTGCTTTACGTCTTTCAGCGGTTATTCTTGATCAGTGTATGATGTATAGATTCAAAGAGAAGAGGAGACAATGCAGGCACAAAACGGACAGTCAGGACCATGAAAGGCCGGGCGTGTGGTGCCACTCATCACCGTAACGTTTATTAGCAAGCATCGCAGTGGTCCATGTTGTTGTGGCTCAGAGCCAGTACAGCAGCACTGTAATCACTGCCCCGCAGGCGTGCCAGGTGCCGATTCGTCACTGCTCTGTGGGTACACAGCTATGGTTGCCTGCAGTAGCATAAATCCTCTCTGTTATTTGAGGGACCCAATGTGAGAGAGGGTGCTGAGGCGCCAGGTCACTGTCCCATTCCATGTGGATGTGGGAGTGAGGTGATCCATGCTAAGGTTCACTGCACCTGATGTGAATAATAACAACCCAGCTAACTGTATGTGTCTTATCATTAAAGTCACTGCGTGTTCTGCATCAAAGTAGCTGCCACTTCCACAAAAGGCCACCAAGAAGGTCTGAGTTCAGAGGCAAGTAAGAAATCCCTTTAAGAGACAGAGCCTTGATTCCGGCAGCATGGCTAATGGGATTGGCGCTGTGTCCAAAATGCAGGCAGAAGAAGCTTGTCTTGTCAAAGCAGCCATGAGCCGTCACGCGAGCACATTTTAACACCGCCAACCGGAAAGTTCAGCACATCGAAACGACTTTGCGCAGAGTTCGGGCCATTATCACCTGACACGGACTAGTTGAAGGAGAATGGAGCAACAACAAGGACAAGTGAAGGGTAAGACCACAGAAGGGACGAATTTTAGAGCTTCACTCCCCCACCGAGTTAACTCCAATCCCTCTGCACTTTCATCGCTGCTTTGGGGGAGCCAGTTAGCAAACATGATCAAAGTCAAGCTCCATCAAGGGCACCGGCAGGGATTCGCTGTAAGCATGGTCACGTCAGAGACTGACGTCGATGAGGAGAACCAGTCTGTCTGGACCCACTCTGCCGAAGACGTGAAGATTTGCAGCCGATCTTGTCTACTCCCCTCTCCACCTGCCCCTACTCGAAGACATCACACCTTTGCAGCAACCTCTGCTTTACTGCATTCAGGCAAGATGGAAAAAATACCCTCTTGGCCTGGAAACAGATTCTGATCTCACTCAGGTGCCAACATACTGCCCAACCGTATCAATGTCACAGTCATTCAGCATGAGATTATAATTTTTTTTATATTATTCACAAAAAAACTTAGGACATGACAAGTGGGAAACATACATAAGCAGGTTTTGGGTATTGAAGTCGTAGCTGTTTGATGCTGCCCTGCATGTAGAGCAAGTGAAGCTGCATTCATAACCGACACCAACACACAACCGAGGATGATGGGTTGACCACGACCTCTCTATGAATCCTTCTCATATTTGCCCAAGAGTCACCCGTGAATACCTCCCTGAATCGCTCATTAATTTTCTATGAATAGTCTTCAAATCATCCATGAATCATCCGTGAACCACCATCACTCAAACCCGACTTGTCAAAGAAATGAGACACAAATTACTCGAATGCGAACTCAAGTTGGGCAGGTGAAAGTAAGTCCGCCAGCCTAAAGGTCTGTCTGAGATGTAGAATAATGTGTAGGTTGAGAATTAATGGCTAACTGGCAGTCCAGAGATGGGGGGGGGGGCTTTTAATTATGGCCATTACCTTGGTGCAGCAGGTTGTCCCCACAGTGTCTGAAAAATACAAAAGTAATGATCTTGGGGAAGAGCACAGCAGGGCCCCCCTCCCATTAATCACGCTCTCCATTAAGCGGAGAAACTGCATGAATCATCATTTTCGATATGCCTCCATGCACCTCCGGTCCACTGCAGCACATCTCCCCTGACAAGATGGCACTTGGCAGCTTATGCACCCAGTGGCAGTGGCCTCGCACCACAACGGCACACAAGCGGACCGTACGTCTTAATTTCTCCACATCGGGCTCTACGACGATCCACCAGACCAACAGAGCAAGTACGATCTGTCCAAGCGGTAATAAAGAGTGGTAGTAAAAATGGATGCTGACAGTCACCTTAGACTATGTCAGACCTGAAGCCTCACAGGACCTGATTTACTATTGGCCTTTTGGCTCAGTATAAAAATTAAGTCTTTAAAAAATCCTGGACAGAATAAGGTAGAGGAGCCCCATTGTGGACTTAAAGAAGCAGCATGTGACTTTTCTCCTGAGCCGTCTGTGTGCTGAACAAAGTGAATGGCATCAGACTGAGTAGGAATATACTCAACCCAAATGTATTCAATTTACCTGCACAAATGGGTCAAATCAATGTGGCCTCAAGCTATTTATGTGGCCAGCTGACCAAGCTTATTTATATTCATTAATCCATCCATACATCCAGGGCTGGCTCTACCTTTTCAGGGGCCCTAGGCAAAGATTCACTTGGGAGGCTCGACCTACCAAGAAAATTGATGATCATTTCACTTCCTCTGCAACGCAGCCAATTCAGCCCCCCTAGGTAGGTGCCTATGCTGCCTGTCGCAGCCGGCCCTGCTTACATCTTCCAGCCTATCCAGGGTGACAGGGTCACAGGAGGCCTGGAGCTTTTCACAGGCAGGAAAGGGCATAAGGCCGCAGTACACCTTGGGTGGGGTCACAGGGCACGCACATACCTCAAGCCAATTGTGTGCAGGTCTTTGGTGTGCAGGAGGAAAGCTTGATGCTTGGAGATGACCTGGGCAACATGGGGGGAACAAGTAAGCTGTTCACACTTCAACCCTGGAAGTGTGAATACACCTCAGCACCCTTTTTAAGACCATGAATCCATATCCTTGTTTAGTGTTTTCGTTTGTGGCATATTTGTTGTGACCCACAGCCATCCCTGCTAAGCCCTGAAAAGGGAAAATATTGTGAATAAACCCGTTACTTCCTGTCAGGTACCTGTGTCACACGGTGGTGCGAGTCAACGTTCTCAGAACACAGCAAGATGAATTTTACTGGTGAAAGATTTCACTTCGAGTGCGTGATGGGTCCATCACTCAGATCACTTGAGCACTTGTCAAAGGGTTATCCAGGATGGTCCTTGTGTAGACCCGAGGGCCCGTGAGGTCAGCATGGCCCATGGCGCTGCGATTTATCGCAGACGGCATCCCCTGTGGCGGGAGAGCTCATGCCACCTGTTATTTCTGTCTACACAAATGGCGCGCAGAGGGGAGTGGACGGTAACTCCCAGCCGATAGGAGGAGGATGCCAGAAGGATATGCGGGGGGCAGGGGGAGGTCAGCCTTGGGGTGTGGGGCTCTGTGTGGCTTCTGCCCTTACCAGCTTGGTGATTATCAGTCAGGAATTCGGCAGATTGATGCCGCGTGTGCCCCTAGCGGTCAGCTGGCCCTCAGCACTCCCAGCTTCACTCTCAGCACATGCCCAGCCGTGATGTCATTCCCTGTCCCTCAGATGATCCTCCTCTAAGTCAAACCCGTAACATTTGCCTTTTTCTTGGTCCTGCAGGCCACAAATGACACTGACTGTCCCCCACCCACCCCTGCCTGTCAGACTTAATCCTCTCTTATCTCCTCCCTGCCCCACTCTCTGGCCCCCCTCCTCCGCAGCACGGTGCCAGCCTTTCTCGCTTATAAGCCCCGAGCAGAGGTGGACGCTGCGGTGGGGGGGAGAGAAAGGAGGAGGAGGAGGGCTGCTGGGAAATGAGGGGGGGCAAGATTAACAAGCAGCGAGGGTGGATGCAGCTAGACTCCAGGAATGACTGAGCTGATGATTAGTTATGTTATACATTGTGTTCCATATGCCAGTGTTGTGTTTCACAAGCATCACGTGATGCTTCCCTCCCCCGTCAACCTGCTGCTGTGAGTCTATAGAATTCCAGGAAAGTACCGCTATGGTAGCAGCAGAGGGTATGAAGCGTAAACGTGGCTGTTCGTTTGGGATAGGAGGTCGGCCGTAGCTGTAGGGGCGTTTCTGGCCCCTAGCTACAGTGAGAACAATCTCCGGAAGTGTATCAGAAACGCTCATTAAGCTGAACCGCGGGTGTAACGGCATCCGAGGGAGGATTCCTTCTGGAGAACACAGAGGAGCTCCTCGTCTGGTCTTGCACATCAACAAATGCCAGGCTCGCCCTCTGCATTTCAATCGGTCGGACGGAAACCCCAAATGGGCTCGAATAATTCTAACGGCCCTTTACGGCTTAATCAGTATTTATCACACTACAGCTGTAAAAAGCAAATAATAAATAAATCAGTCATGCAGAGTTTACTTTAATTTACTGTAGGACACCTATGCCTGTGTATCCTCCACCTGTGCCCCCCTACCTCCTCCCACCCACCGGTAGCCCGGATCACCAATCTCCGGATCACCAGCGAGGCCGCCCACCCTCTCCTCGACTCCCCTACCCGGTCGCCACCCTGCTTTCATTTGACAAGCCTTTACTCTCCCAGGGCTAGAAAGGGCCCTAAGAGACGGCAGAAATGACTTCATTTCATGGAGCGGTGGAGCATGCGCACATTCATAACAAATGGGGCCCACCATAGGCACAACAACTAAAATGCTAATGCCAGGGTTCAAATGTTAATCCGATGTGGTCTCCATAAATCCCAAGTCTCTGCAGAGCGCGCGAGAAGCAGCCTTGTGAAATATTTAACAGCTGAGATTCTTATTAAAAGAATTAGAAGAGCTGAAATTTTTAGCAACTGGCAACTTTTTTTTGGCAGCTCACATTGACTGATGCAGAATATAGTCTCAAGTCTACAGTGGAAAATAAATGCGTGCTACATGCTTGCTGTAATTTTTGCCAAGGATAAGTAAGGATGTTACATAATTAATGCTGAATACCACTCTGATCACTGTTACAGCACAGCAGTATTTACTGCAGATTTATGATCAATAAAATTTTTCAGATAGTTTCAGTGAAACATTGTTTCTGCAGTGATGATAAATGTTTATATGGGGCACTTAGTAAATAATGAATGAACTCACATTTTACTGAAGGTGTCTTCCAGTCATTAACTTGTTCTTGGGCAATAATGTACAGGATTTGGGGGATGGGAACTGATATAACCTGCCTACTTTTGGAGAAACAGGTTTTATATGTTTACAGAGATTGTGTGTTTGTTTTCCTGTTTTTTTATTAGGCATGATGTCTCAGTTGGTAGTACTGTTGCCACATACCAGTAGTGTTAGGGGTTCAAATCACACCTGTGTCCAAAGAACATGCAGTTAGGCTGAATTATCCATAGTGCACGTGTGCAGCTCTGGGCTGGCATCCTGTCCAGCGAGTGCCCCTGCAATGTGCTCTGTGCTGCCCGGCTCCTAGTCCCCCTGACCAAGCTAAGCTGTGGCAAGATGGATACCGGTCAGATCACGCTGCTGTCATTTTGTTAAGTTTGACTCTACAATAAAATCCAGCAGTTGTGGTGACTAACACCCTTTGTATCCCTACTTAATAGCCTACAGTACTATTAGGTGCCATCATGTTAATGTTGATTAGGCCATATAGGTGGCGTGCCCCCAAGATGTCCTGTCTTCAGGCCTCTTCAACGACCTACAAGAGCTTCAGAAACCTGAGATTTCCCGACCAGCTGATGCATGATGTACCCAGCTGGCCCTTCCTGAAATGCTCCGAAAAAGGTTTCAGCTACTAGCCTACTACTGCCTCTTCTCTGTCACGCAAAGAATTCATGATCAGCCTTCGAAAAGTCCTGATTTTGGTCCAGCTTCACAGTGGAGTTGTACGGCTTCCAGGGGCGTTCAAGTCCAAATAGAGAGAGACGCTGTCATTTTCAATGTAGCGGCTAACTCGTCCTATGTCCATTAGCTAGAAAATGAAAATGTGTGCTGCCCTGTCTGCAGTAATACAGTGTTTACTACAGCAGGATAGTAGGGTGCATGAGTAACTCAGACGGCAGCAATCAGCGTCTGGGAGTTTCGCTCTGTCTGTTCCCCGAAGTTTGTTTTTATAAGTTGGTTAGACTTCGTTTCAGATGTGTATTTGTTTTATGAGCTCGCTATTGCATTTCTACTAGTCAAAAATGTTTACTTCAGTGCTCGAAGGAAATTTATATTCTACAGAAATAATACCCGCGGCGGCTTACCGCAAAAAAATATAACGGCGAACTCAGCCTTTAGCGTGATACCCCATAAATCCCTTGCTTAGTACCTTATGAAATGAGGAGGACATTCAAGTCTTATTAACATGCCCTGGCCCCCGTGTTTGATGCAGTGCGGCTAGGAATGTGATTAGCGACTTTTTCCATCCCCTGTTCACTTCCCTTGCTCCTCGCTGGCTCAGGAACAGCACTGCCACCTTGTGCCTGAGTGCAGAATGGCAGGCAGATTAATGGAATCTCAACATGCTTGCAAAGAGGAATGATCCTGTCTCTTTAATTATGCATGACAATTTGTTTAATCTTGCTGCCTGATTAATTAATAATTGAAATGCTGCCCTGTTTGTTGCTTATTATGCTAATAACTTTGATCATTATAGATTCTAGTGATTCTATGTTACCTTGCAAAGATGCCTATTTGGAAGGACAGCTGTAGCCTCAGACAGAAAGTTGATTAACCATATAGACTAACCTTGGGATGGACCTGCAACCCTGAAGCTTAAAAAAAAAAATCTAAACTTTTTTCATGATGAATCAATTTTACTTATTTTAATTACTGTACGTAATCATAGTGTGATTTTGGAGACAATGCCCTTTGTAGTTATTGAATTATTTATCCAATTTGGTCTTGTAGGTCAGCACTGTCACCCAGGGCCTGTCAGCCCAAACCGGCTTCATCAGATCCCATCTGCCCTATTTAGCGAATAGTGCTTGCAAGGCTGACCCATCCATCTTGGTGCCCTCTGCAGATCTAGCAAACTGTTTCCCTCTCTAGTTCTACTCATGTAATATCCAGGAGTCACACAGAGTGCAATTACATTTACCTTCTTGGCTAATGCATTTAACCAGATAGACTTATCTTGATGGATATCTCGCTGGAGTAATTCAGCTTAAATACACTGTTTCTGAGTTTCTTACGTTTCGTTACGGTTTTAGTGCATAAAAAAGGAAGAAAAGTACAGAATGTTGATTAAGGAAAAATATTAATAACAAATATTACAAATATAATTAAAAATAGGCTAAATCTTTAAAATAACCTCCTGATTAAAGAAGAACAAACACCAGACATTTGATTAAGAATTACCCCCCATGTGATTTGCACTGGCAGGCTGTGTAGCCTTGATCTTTGTAACCATTCCAATTTAGTTATGGTCTCAGGTGACTATACAGGCCACGCTTCACTTCCCTTCCTCGTCCTTCCTCTGCATGTAGCTCTGACACAGTCTTTTACTATGAGCACAGTGCTTTAACTTTAAACAAAAACACTAACACATCTGACTGGCAGTCGACCTCAGTCAAGTGTATCTCAACAGGGCCCTGGGATTTGAGCCATCAGTCTTCAGGTTCAGGGACAGCATCCTTACGCGCTACAGCATACTTCCTGGAACACTGAGGCTGGACCCTGGAGGCGGCAGTGCATCTGTACTGTTATTTAACCCTCCAGACATCAAAAATAAGTATATATATATTTGAGCCTGTGCAGATTAATTTGATGGAGAGTTACAGTGAGGTGAGGGAAAAGAACAGTTTGGGTCTGGAAAAAAGTTGAAAATTTCAAGAATAAAGTCAAAAGGAGTAAATGTCCTGTCAGGGAAATTAATGCACGATGTCAGCTGTGTGGCTCTGACATCCCTCCACAGCAAGTGGCCAGTACAGGTCAGCAGCCAGCTTGGCCGGGGAATTTTCCAGATCCATTTCAATTTCCCCACACAGCTAGCCACAGCCGAGTTGAGGCTGCAAGGCTTACATACAGCGTTGGACACACTGCCTTGGCTGTTTGACTGAGCCACTGCTGATGGCTGCATATTAATCACCGTTTTTTAAAGTGGTACAGTCAAGGCTGCTGGTAATGCCTTTTTTTAGAGTTGTGAGCAAATCCAACTTTAATTTCACGGATAAGAGAATTTCTGTCTGATACGTCACAGCATGTCAGCGTTAATCATTTTAAGTCAAATGAGCTGGGTTTAAATTCAGGTCAGCCTACATGGTTTGCAGTGCCCCTCCTTACCTCTTAGTATACACAAATTCAATCAGCCGGATCATGGTGCGTTTACGCTGATTAAATATGCACACAAACCTGCTAACAACGGCGTGTCTGACCATCCTCGTCATGCTAATTAGAGGAGTTCGCTTGACGGGGGTCTTCGTTAATGCGCTGTTTTTAAACCAAAGAGGTGTGATATTTTCCATAAGTATAGCAGTTCTCGACATCCCTTAAAATACTGTCAGTCTTGAAAAAGTCAAATATTTTTGTCTGTCGTGCTGATTTCTACACTGGCAGAAAGAAAGAGTACCAATTTGAACCTTTGCTTGTCTCTGGGACTGTACCATCAAGGGTCCGCCAGTTGCACCCTTAGCTGTAAGTAACTGTACATATTAAGGTACAGAAACGGACTCTGAGGAACATCCCCAATGTACAAATGAAATTAAGGTACCCCCAAGGGTACAAAAATATTCCTCATAGTCCATTTCTGTACTTTAATAGGTACAAATACCTGCAGCTATGGTACAATGGGCAGATCATCGAGGGTACAGCCTCAGTGACAAGCAAAGATACAAATTGGTAGCCTTTTGTCTGGGAGTGTGTTAAAAGGTCCATCCATCCATCCATCCATCCATCCATCATCTCTCGCTTATCCGAGATGTGTTAAAAGGTAGTATTCATAAATATAATGGATGTAATGTTAAGGAATATAGTATTCAGAATATAAATCTTTTTTTGAAACTGTAATTTTTTGTGCTCAGTCTGGTTTATCAGTTTAAAAATATCTTTTGTTTTCTTGTCAAAAAATTAGTGAAGCTAATAGCTTAAACTGGCATTCTGAACAGAGAGAATGGTATATCGATTATTAGTTTGCTTGTGAATAAATCTAGGAGAACGGTTTTATAAGCTGCCGTTCACTGTAATGTAACTTACTGCAAGAAAAAATAAGCCAAGATATCCACATTCATAACTTTGAGCAGACAAAAAATCATTACGAATATCTAAATTGATTTAAAATCTTTATCCACCTATTGTTCGCTCCGTTTGCTTTCTTAGCAAGAAGACATCAAAGATGCTGCATTTGAACCAAATGATAAGTTTACCGAAATTAGCCGAGGCAGTCTATCACTTTACGTGGGGCTGAGTGGATTGTCATCGGTGAGCATTACATTGACACTAGATGGCGCTCTCAACCATCTTCAAGTGCCCTATTTATATTCACGGGGAATCCCTCGTAAAATGTTTTGGATGCTTGTTCACGGGTATTGACGTTCGGGGGAAAAGTGCTATGTAAACTAAACTCGGGCGTCATATCTAGTCATGTGATCACAGCACAGTTTAAAAAAATCCTTATTATGGCGTTTCAACGCGCTCCTGAACCACTGCGGATTTCAAATTCAAGCACCGGCTATTTCGGGTCACAAAAAATCACCTAAAAATATAAGCCGCAGTCAGTCCTGCCTTTTTATAAAAGAGGTCTGCTCGAATTCATGTGCTGACCTTCGGTGATGTTTGTGTACCGGGTATAAAGGTAGTGTAAAAAATATCCTGGCATCATGGTAAATGCTAAGTGTCCTTTAAAAGTCGGCACTACAAGGGTTTGTCTTCATCTACTTTTACTTTTTTAGGACGTTACAAATAACACTTGAACGGAAAGACCTTTATATTTTTTGTAAATAATCTTTGCGGAGGTTTAGAAAAATGTTTCAGTCTTGATATAATTCTTCAGTTTGTCCTCCACATTGTCTTGTTTATATTTTATTTTTATGTCTTGTACCAAAGTCCAGCCTTCACAACAGAAGCGTTTCTAGCTATTGAAAAGATCCGGGGCTAAATCAAGTTCACCTGGGGCTTGACTTTTTTCTTTTTTTAAAGAAGATTGCCTTCGGGGCTAAAATACTGGGGGCTATAGCCCCAAGTGATCAGATCTAACAACGCGCATGCTCCATAGAATACAATTTTGGGCAGATTTAAATATACTCTATTATCAGTCTACATTAAAGCACAAAAGCACAGCCTGGGAATGAAGGTTAGAGGTCTGTCTGTAGTTTTACTGGGATTGATTTCTGTAGAAACAGAGCAGAGATTCACATAACCCTTTCATTTCATGACAGGATATTAAACTAGTGAAAATCCATTAAAAAATACATATCTGAAAATTATGTTAAAATACTATTAGCTTAGGTTTAGGTTAACTAGCATATCTCCTCCTGATTAGCTCGATTAAAATGTAATTCTCATAATTTGGGTTTAAACAGCTGCTCTGTCTGGCAAGTTGCCCTGCAGTTAGCATGAGCCTTTCTCTCAGATCTGCTACATACCAGACATTACAGCAACACCCCCAAGGTCAGACTCATGGCTTTATGTGACAGTACTGGGCCATCAGTGTTATTCCAACATAGTACCGTGGGTCCTCACCTGGACCTGTCAGCTGTGGATCTCAGCACCAGTCCACACTGAATCTATCCATACTGAACCTCAAAGTGCTCTGTATCTGGCACATCCTTTTATGAGGATAGTGTCTCACAGGTCTGTTGTCCAACCTCCGTTCAAGAAAAGTTGAAAAAGTCGAGAGGGTGAAGAGGATTGTAAACAGAGCTGCAGCCTCCCCTTTGGGGAGGCCCTGCTGGGGGTTGTTAGGATGCAGGCTGCGTGTTTCTGAGTCGCAGGGCAGGCGTATTGCACTGCACTGGCAATCAGCTGACCAGATCCCCATCATACAGCTGTGCTGCCAGTCCCCTGCAGAGCCAGGTCCTGACCCGAGTCCTTCAGCCCCACACCGTAACTACACACACACAACACTCCCCCCACACGGCAACCCCACACCGTAACTACACACACACACAACACTCCCCCCACACGGCAACCCCACACCGTAACTACACACACACAACACTCCCCCCACACTGCTACCCCACACCGTAACTACACACACACTATACTCCCCCCACACTGCACCCCCACACCATAACTACACACAACGTTCCTCCACACCATAATTACACACACATGATCCTCCACACCATCACTACACACATATGACCATGACCCTCCCCCTACATTGCACCCCCACACCATAACTACACACACGACTCTTCCCTCACACTACATCCCCACACCATAACTACACACATGACTCTTCCCTCACACTACATCCCCACACCATAACTACACACTCATGACGCCCCCAACACCCCAACCACACACACCCACCACCCCCCCCACCCCAACCCCCCACCCACCACCCCCCCCCCCCCCCCCAC
>JAAGVU020000039.1:10278827-10290978 GCA_011763525.2 Mormyrus iriodes
CAGGCGTGGCTGCTACCCAGCCCCGCCTGCGGGGAAACACTGGGGAAACACAGACCGGGAAGGGCTGGACATCACATATAAATCACCCCTGCCTGGTTGTCAGTGTGATCTGGGGAGCTTGTTCCTCATGCTGGTCTAGGGAGATTGTCTCTGGACAGGGTCAAGATACTGCCAGTGGTGATTTTGATCATTTTAAATGCAAACAGATCAATTTATTTAATGTTCTCCAGTCACCTACCAGTGATGTGTGATTCCCACAATGTCAGAGATTTTCCCCAAGTGCCTCCCTACCAAGAAAGCTTGCTTGTTCTCAGACACTGCTGCTTTGAATGTCGATAGAACAATAACCTGTATGATTGTGTAACTAGCTTGTTTATCATAAGTGGGAGATTTTTGACATTCCTGATATTTGTATTGGCAGGTATTTAGTTATAAATATTATTGTTCAATGTCAGGCTGTAAAGTTACAAGCTAAAGTACACCCTTGCTTTTAGTGTATGACTGTGTGTGTGTGTGTGTGTGTGTGTGTGTGTGTGTGTGTTTGTGTGTGTGTGTTTGTGACTTGTATGCCTTCCAAGGTGTACCCTACCTTGTTATCAGTGCTGCCTGGCATAGGCTCCAGGATTACCATGTCCCATTACTGGAAAAGAGGCTATGGAATATGAAACATGGACGGATGCGCTGAATGCATCCCATAACTGCCCAGTAGATAACAGGGAGTAGAGCTGTGCCGCGAACTTTCCCAGCCTGCCCCCCTTCACCCTGAAGGCTGCTCCTTGGGAGACTGTCTCGGTGTTTATGTAAAAAGCAAAACCTCATACCCAGCATCACATAAAGCTCCTCTTTCATACAAAAGGAGAAGAGGCTTTTCCCATAAATCCTTGAGTGTGGTGGGACAGTCAAGCACTCGTCTGACACTGGAACCCAGCTTGTAATCACTTGAGCTGTGTTAAATACATACCGGCACATGTGTGTGAATAAGAAGGCACACATACACAGACACATACACACAAATGCACAATTTTGTTGGAAAACAACCTCACATTAACATTAAGAGCAACAAGCCAGCACAGGGAATGTCTAATTTAATGTGGGGAAAAAGTAAGTTCTTTGGAACCTTTCTTTAAAAAAAGCTCTAACTCCAAATTTTCACCCATATGTAGAACGAGTGACATCTCTGTGGAAGTTTCACATATGTCAGCGGGGACTGTCACTGTTCAAATGCTGGTACTCCATTATCCAATGAGTTGGGATGTGCAGACCTGCCTGAGAATGAGGCTGCTTAGTGGTACGCCACTGACAGCAGGGTGCGCTCTGCGGGAAAGACATAGGTTCGAGTCTGCCAGCCGCTGTGAAGTGAGGTCCCAGAGAATGGCGACCAACCTGGGTTACGGTGGCTGGGATAGATGGCTTTGCTCTATAGTGCCCCCTGCTGTTGGCTGGATGCTCTGCATGGCTGTCATCAGAATAGGGTGCCACAGACACAGCGTTGTTCCCCAAGTGTGGCACTCTGATGAAACTGTAGCCCGGGGAAGTGAAAAGAAGTGGGTGGCTGACAGCAGACCTATTGGAGGAAGTATGTGTTAGTCTTTGCGCCCCCCCCAAGCCGGCACGGGTGTCATACGAGGACATGAAAACGTGTGAGAAATGGAGTAATTGGTTATTCCAAATTGGGAGTCAATGGGATTAAAGAATAACTTAATTAAAAATTTAAAATAAGAACTTCTTTAACAGGACGGCATACCCCTTCATCTCCCCTTCCCTTCAGCCTATCTCTAAGTTCTGACACCACCAGCTCTCCGTCCCATTTAGGCGATTCGGTGGTTTTCTTCCCAGCATGTCTCCTCTGTTACCCACCCTTGCCATAACTACCTCCTTCTCCACCAGCTTTACTCAGCTGCTGTCAAGGCTTCACTGCACCATTTCCTGGCCAACCAGCATCTCTTCATTAGCCCCTCCATCACATCCAGAACTCTGCTACAGACCTTTTACAGACAAACCATTCTACTGCACACCTTGCACCAGCTTCTTATCAACCATATTCCATTTAATACCCATGATCTCCATCTACCAGGGCCTGCCCATCTTATTCGACTGCAATGCTCATCATCTTGTGGTGGCACTTCTCCATACCATCTTTGCCAAAGTTCCTGGCAAACATTTGAAGTGATGAATGATGAATCGATGTGATGAACTTTAGGTGCAAACTGGAGATCAATCTCTCCAGATTGCACTGCTCAGGTAACAACACACCCATGATGCAGCCAACAGCTGATAGGTACCGACTAAGGTGATTTGTTTTAGTATCTGTTTTTTAAAACCTGTTAAATGTAGTATGTTTCTTGGAATTTTAATTCTGGGAAATGTTTGTACTATTTTTATTTATTAATCCCAGGTTTGTCCTAGAAATGATGTGTGCCGTCCACATTATTTTTAGCTATTGGATTGTATTTTCTGTGCTGAGCATTAGGGGATATATCTGTCCTCTTATGGAGCTGTAGATCCCGCTACATCATTAACAAGGACAGTTCAGTCTAGTGCACCCGAAAGTCTGACCAGCCGTGCTGGTGCTTATGGGGCACCGCGCTGAGCTTCCCAGAGCTGTCAGTGATTGGCATGAGCAGCTTTTTAGACCCGCTCTCTTTTAAGAAACGAAGGGCCAAAAAACGTTGCGTCAGCCGTTGGCTGGGAAATCCACAGGCGATGGATGGAGAGATGCTTGTTCCCCACTGAAGAGCTATTATGCTGACGATACTCAAAAGCAAACATTGTAGCTGAACTGGAGTGAAGAGAATTAACTAATAGCAGATTATATGTGAGCCCTGAGAAAGCAAAGTGAAACATCTCGCAGGGTTTAGGAAGCTTTGGGTGAAGAAGGGCACATACAGAAAAACCGGTGCCACTGAAATCCAGACAAATGTTTACCACCTGTCGCAGGATACCCAAAACCATCACCGAGGAAAGTACAAACGGGGATTCAGCCAGTCGAATCTAAGTGCTGAAAACAACTAAGGCAGCAGCTGAGAGGATCGAACACGGCTTAGAGACCCAAGCACAGAAAACTGCTGCTGCCATCGGAGTGATGATGAGAGAGAGACAGGAGACTCACTTCCCGGGTGTACCTGAAACAAGAGCACATAATTGACAGCAAGAACACAGCCTCGGATGAGCAAAGGCCAGCCAATCAGCCCATAAGTGGTCAGCCAATCAGCATATGGGTGAAGCTCAGCAATTACCTCTTGAGTAAAGGTCAGCCAATCAGCTCATCAGTGATGGCCAGCCAATCAGCATACGTGTGAATGATAGCCAATCAGCTTAGAATATGACAATACACCATTACTGCAGGCAATGCCAGTTGACAGCTGTGTCATTTGATTTCATTTCAAAAGCTACATTCTGACTCTAAGTGACAGGTTATGTGAGCTGTCATGAGCATTTGTAAGTATTAATGAATGTTCTCTGTCCTCATGTTCTGCTTGTGTAATTCCTAGTCTACTTTTCTAAATAGTGTGCACACCAGTGACATACCTGGATTTTTGTATCTTCTTATTACGTGCTATGACAGCTGGAATACACTGCTTTGCCATGCTTCTAACTTAGTGAGTGAAATACCTTACAAATAGTGTAACCCTATAAGTCCTGCCTGCTTTCTTTGTTTCATCCAAGTTAAGTGCTGTTTAGTGACACATATGAAAGAATGTTACCTAAGCCATTATTTTCTGTGGGCTGCTGTATTCAGACTGAACGATGTGTCAACTTGCACTATATGACCAATAGAATATGGACCCTATTAATTAGAGAAATTAGCTAATTAAGCCATACCCATTGGTGCCATAGGTGTATAATTAAGCACACAGCCATGCAATCTCCAGCACAAACGCTGGCAGCAGAATGGGTGGTTGTACACTTGGCACCATCATAAGATGCCATCTTTCCATTGAGGCAGGTTATCATATTTCTGCCCCGCTAGATCTGCCTCGATGAACCGCATGTGAGGTAATTATGAAGTGGAAATGTCTGGGAGCAAGTTCTGCTGTGAAATGGTGGTGATACAAGGTCAGAGAAAGGGACCTGGTTACCCAACATCAACACCCAACCTGAATGGCAGCAAATCCCACCAGTAATGTTCCATCATCTAATGGAAAGCCTGCCAGAAGAGTAGAGGCTATTATAGCAACTAAGAGCGAGAAAACTTCATACTAACACCCTTGGTTTCGGAATGAGACATTGAACAGGCTGGTGTCCAAATACTTTCGGCCATATAGTCCAGGGGCGGATCTAAGGGGTGGCCTGGGGTGAACAGGCAACCCCAAGTAAATGCGTGGCCACTGCTGTTTCCACCCCACATCAAAATAATAAAAACAAATTATGCATTATTTTATTTTCTAAGTGGAACCATAGAATAGATACAGTATGGCCACCCTCAAAAATATAACAAAATTTTCTGCAGCTGTCACTGATATAGTGTAGTTTGTATGTGAATGTCTCTATATTTCATGATCATAAACAAGAGTTAGGTGGGGGGGGTGGTTTCCTTTCACATGGGATAGGGAGAATGATGTCACACATTTTCCTTAGTGTGTGTGCTCCCCCGTCGTGTTATCCATGGTACCCCCTGCATGGTCTTTGTCCTGGGCTAGGCTCCATTCTCATTGCAATCCTGCTCAGCATAAGTAGCTACGGATGACAGCTAGACGCACAGAAGCCACCCAAAAGCCTGTTAGACCCAGTTATTTGACTTTCTGGTTGAAGTCGTGTGCCTTGTGTCATTTTGCATTTTGTTGTTCCTGAATACCCAGGAGCTCTGAATGTGATGCGTTTTTTATGTATGCTTCTGTGTGGATGAGATTAAGCACAGAGAGCTTATAGAATGAGAGATGTTTTAGGTGAGGAGGGAGGTGAAAGGGACGGATAGAGAGGTGAGGCTGTAGAGGCGAAGCGGACTCCCCAGGCCACAGCTGGCTGGGAGATACTGCTGAACTGCACCCCCCCCCCACAGCTTCTGTGATGTCACACGATCGATGAGTGTAATTTGCTTTCCCCCACGGTCCCTCCTGGCCCTCACCCTGCTTCATTCCCTCCAATTTCCGAAGCCACCTGGGGGGGGGGGAATTTCCTGGGTTCATGGAGCAAAATCCACTCAGGTGTGGAACACTTTATTTTTCAGCACAGATCTGAGTCTCAGGGTGAGTCCTGCCCAGATGTGGTGGAATGGCGCCTTCCTGTTCAGCGTGTCGGTGGGTGGCCTGGCTCTGTGGCCTGCATTAAGAACTGGGAGAAGACCAAAGGCAGTGAACGCTGACCTCCCTCATACCCCTATAGATTCTGAACTGTGCTAGGGGGATCATTACCCATGCACACACTCACGCACAGGCATGCACACACTAACGCACAGGCATGCACACACACACTCACAGGCATGCACACACACTCACAGGTATGCACACACTCACGCACAGGCATGCACACACTCAAAGCATACACTTACCCACAGGCATGCACACACTCACAGACACACAGGCATGCACACACTCACAGACACACTCATGCACAGGCATGCACACACTCATGCATGCATACACTCAGACACAGGTATGCACACACTTATGCACAGGCATGCACACACTCAAGCCTACACTTACCCACAGGCATGCACACACTCACACACAGGCATGCACACACATACACACAGGCATGCACACACTTACACACAGGCAGGCACACACTCAAGCATACACTTACCCACAGGCATGTACACAGTCACGCACACACACTCACACAAGCAAACAGTCATGCACAAGCATGCACACACTCACGCACACACACACCTCATTTCCAACTCTATTTTGGGGTCTCGTGTGCCCTTATTCTGTTCCTTTTTTCATGTGACGTAGGTCTAATGTCCCCTCGCCGGTAACATGGGATTTCCTCATTTCTAAGATCTGCTCTCTCTCTCTCTCTCTGCCCACAGTGGCAGTTTGTTTTGACAATAGCGTGCTTGTCTGTGTAGCTGACATCCATTTTTTTAAATGACTTTCCCTTCATAGGGCAATGATTAATGTAAGTGTAAATTAAAATGTGTTTTACTGGGTGAACCCATATTTCAGAACCGTATTGTTACTATGAATAATAATAATAATAATAATAATAATAATAATAATAATAATAATAATGATCCAATCATGAGTGTATCTTATTTCGTGCTTTGTGTTTCTTGGAAAGGGCTCCAGGATTTCCACAACCTTGTACTACATAAATGCTTAGAGAAGATGACTATAATAATAATAATAATAATAATAATCCATACCTGAGTGTCCCCTCCTCTGTGCACACACTCTGTACTTCTCAGGACAGGGTCCAGACTCACCGCAACCTTGGCCAAAATAAGTAGCCGTAGAAGATAGCTGGATGAAATAACGATGATGATGATGATGATGATGATGATGATGATGATGATGATAATAATAATTATTATTATTATTATTATTATTATTATTATTATTATTATTATTATTATGTCATGCTCTCCCAACCCCAACCAGGATAAGCAGTTAGAAGATGACTGTATGGATAGAATTGTACTTGTACACTTTTCATATCTACATTCTGCATGTTGTGTGCCCGTATTTTCCCCATTGGTATGACAACAGATCTTCCACTAACAGCATAACTGTGGCTAACCAAGCGAATCCTTCGGGGCGTGTGCCCTATGTGCATCACGGAGTGTCATGCTGTTCCCCGGTGCCCCCGCTATGTAGAGCAGTGCATACACATGCTTGTCAAGCTGCAAGACACACCCCTTCACTGAGTAAGGTATAATCACAGCGGAAACAGGAGAGTCATGCTGACTTATTTCAGTGGGTCCTGTTTCATAGGGACATCTGCTCCATCACACTTTTCTGCTAATAACAATGACTAGACGTGTACAGCTGACTGGCACAAAGTTTAAGGTAAAGTAATGGCAGAAGAAACAGGTCAAGGGACAATTAACTGCACAAATAAGTCATCCGTTATTTACACTTCTCTAAAAACAGGATGCTTTCTCCCACATGAAAACGTTTTCCCCATGGCCTTCAGTTGGCATTGAGCTCATGAGAGTATGTCAGTGTAATGGGGTTCTGAGTTATCGAAGCTGAATTGAGCACTCTGGTATTTATTGGATTCTGAGCCTCTCCATAGATTCTTCAGATAGTTGACATGTAAAATGCATTATTTAACTATTTCATTTCTAATGACAACACTTTGTCATGGGATCCAAAGAAGGGCTTAACTAGAAATTCTGAACCCCTGACAAAATGTCACCTTCTACCACTGTACAAATTGACAGGCAGGGGTCCCCTACCGTAGAATTTACTGAATAGATGTATAATGTTTCTTGAGTATATACACTTAGTATTTGTTCTTGTATTCAGGGCCCCCCTACAAAGTGCTGGGCCCCTTGACTTTGCCAGGGTCTCCATGCCCCTCCGACCCCCTGGATCCAAATGATCCAGACAGGTCCCTTCACAAAAATACAATAATGGCGAAAACAACATTTAAAGCCCTTCTCGTTTTCCTAGAAGTTCTCAGTGGAAATGAGTAGTGGTCCTTATAAGAAGCAATCTGCCATACATGCTGTACTACGGTGGCACACAGCCAGCTCTTCAACGGGCTCCACTTAAACGGGCCCCGCGCCTCCCCCTGCCGGAGCGTCTATCTCTGCCTGTGAAGGCCGCTTTGAGTCGGTGCTCTGCTGCTCTTGCCTGGCTTCCCCCCCCCACCCCCCCGATCCTTGCTTTCCCACCCCCGGAGATCGATGCGATCGGTCCTTGCCTCTGCCCAGGGCTCTCAGTGCGGGCGACAGCGCTGGCGAACATGGCGTCCGAAGGGATGATTTTAACAAACCACGACCACCAAATACGGGTGGGAGTCCTCACAGGTAAGGGGCCGATCGGGCCCGTCTGTCTGCGCCGTGGCGGACCGGGACGTGCGGATTAACGGGCTTGGGCTGTCCGTGCTGTCTTGCTCTCCGACGCCGTGTATTTTGACGGGATATTTTGCGTGACTGCTCTCTGCCGTCTATCCTCCTTGCGCTGCCGACGCCGATCTAAGGCTCTCATTTCCCGTTGCCTGGCACAGTTATTTTTCCAAAGTAATGTAAAAAGCCGGAGCGCATCGCTGTCTTACGCGCAGTTAATTTCCAGCCTGTCTTTCGCCCCTGTTTAGTGTCAGGAAGACAGTTCTGTGTCATGAATAATTCATATCCCGTATCTGCTTGTCAAAACTGAAAATTGCGTCCGATAACTCATAATTCTAAGGGTTTGGCTTTTATAGGCACGAGTCGGACTGCTGCCTTTTGAAAGCGATGATTATTTCCCAAAGACACGGTGTATTTCTGTAATATCCC
This sequence comes from Mormyrus iriodes, assembly GCA_011763525.2. Taxonomy (NCBI): domain Eukaryota; kingdom Metazoa; phylum Chordata; class Actinopteri; order Osteoglossiformes; family Mormyridae; genus Mormyrus; species Mormyrus iriodes. The sequence goes on from JAAGVU020000039.1 coordinate 10,287,214, forward strand.
TGCTTCCTTGGGATGCAGAGTAGGTGCTGATGAATAATAGGTGAATCGTAATTTAAAAAAAAAGCCGGATCCTCGCCTTGGCGGAACCGGGCTCTGGATGCCGGTTATTTACGGTTGCATGACAGGCGACCAAAATGCGGACATTTCCCGGTTTGTCGTCCCAGCAGCCGACTGCATCGCTCGGCTTTTTATAATGATCAGAAGCTGATACCCGGCTACGTGATTGCCGGGGGTCGTTTTTTCCCGTTTCTCTGTGACAAAGCAAATGGCAAATGGACAAAGCTTTTTTTCCCTGTTTTTTTTTTATTTTTTAATAAAGCCTATGTGCGTAGCGCTGGGAAAGAATTTAAAAGGCGTTTTAAACAGGAGCCGTATAAGTGGCTGGTAGGCATGGCAAAATACCGATTCCCCTTTTTGTACGTAATGACAAAAGGGTGCGGAGTAATAAACAGGTATGCAAATATTTGTTCGTTCCTAGAAAGGCTTTTTTGTTTGTTTGCATTAATTAAGCTGGTTTTATTTCCCCTTTTCGCGTCGGTCACCCTGGAAAAAATATGTGTACGAGGAAGCACCAGTGAGGACGCACAGATTAGCCAGGGAAACCCCGCTCCCCTTCGCCCTCCCTTAAGCAGATAGGAAAGGCAGCGCTGTCCGTCTCTCATAGTGCTGAAACGGAGCGTTGGCCACTGCTCACGGTGCTGGAGCGGAGCCCCCAGCCGGTGCCATGAAAGCCTGCGACGATCCAAAAAGACGGGAATCTATGTTAAAGCATCAGGATCCCCCCTAATGTATCCTATATTCGCGGACTGAGGTGATACATAAGTTAAAGTGTGCGTGTGAATGTTATTAGTCAAACATATCGCCTCTCTCCCTCCGTATAAAATATCAGTCTGTTTGATTCTGCCCTGCTGTACTGACATTTCATACAGGCGGACCATTGATGACAAACAGTACCTGACAAAGTGTAACCGGCAGAAATCCTGCGTGTGATTAGTGACGGGGACTTGTATAAACCGAGAATGGATGGTGACATTTTCACAGTTTGGAATATGTAAAAGATTAGTCCAAGAGTACGTTATAAAGATTGGCCATGCAGTCATTACAGCTAATGGATTAGATCTCAGCCAAACTCGCATCTAACCACATAATATCTGCCCCTCTAGTTTATTGAAAAAGGAATATCTAGGCATACGAGATGTATTTAAATACATTATTTTATTTTGGCACAAATAGGGAATCATGGTGTCCTTTAAGCCACTTATGTGATGCATAAGCCCCCCAGTTCAAATTCTACAGTCATCTGTAACTGTATAAGACAGCTAATCAGAAATCTTCTGGAGTGTATCAGCAATATGGAAGCAGCCCGTATCTCTGACTGAAGCGGTCCCAAAACTCTTCCTACCTGTTGGGGACTTTCATTGTTGGCTCTGCAGGAGAGCTGTAGTGCCTGTGCACCTCTGCAACGCATCACTCCTAAACCGGTCCTGGTCCAGCTGGCACCTAATGCGTTCCTCACAGGCCCAGGCAGACATGGGAGCACTTTTGCCAACTGGAACATGATGTCAATTAAAGATTATTCGCAGAAGCCTGCTTGCGTAACTCCGTCCCTCGAGAGCGGAGGTCCTCGCTTGTGATATGGGAATCTGGTCGGGTATACCAGGTCTTTGCGATACCAGGCGAGGCCCTGGGCCCTGTATGTGTTACTGTAGCACGTTCCCAGTGTCGACACCGAACACACATGTGCATCTCTGCCCCTCTGTGGACCATTCTGCGTTTTCTAGAGCGGGAGACTGAGAAGATTGAGTTGCTAAGTTGGGCATGAGGTGGCGGGGGAGAGCGACTGCGTTGCCGTGGACCATAATCCACTCCGAAACGCCACTTCCCACACACCACCGGCATTCTCTCACTTCCAGCTATTTGGGGAATTTAATTCAGGTGTTGATGGTGCCGCGTGACTTGTTCTGATCCGGAGATGGCGGCCCCGTCCTTAATGAAGGCTTCATTTGCCAAACCGAGGCCAGGGCCACGGCCAAACAGCTGGTCTGCGGAGAAGACAGGCTGTGAAATCCACACGGCTGTAAATTGCCACTGAAAGGGTTTGCTGGGAAATCTGTTGTCTGCGGCAGACTGCGCAGATGTGTTTTTTTTCTCTTCTCCCCCCTTTCCTTTTTCTTGAGCGGTAACAAGTCAGGGAAGCTCAGGCTGTCAGGATTGTGTGGGCGGACTTCCAAAGTTATATGTATTTCAAAAAGACATGAATCAACACGAGTATGTGTGTGTGTGTGTGTGTGTGTGTGTGCCTGTGTGCGTCCGGGCTAATTTTAGACAGGCTGGAAACAATTAAGCTGAAAAAAAGCCTTCTTGATTTTTTTTCTTCTTTTTTTGCCACCCTAATTAGTTTTGATTTGAATTCCCTTCGGACTCGCCGGAGAGATGGGCGTGCGAGGTTCTCGACCAATGAAGAGGGAGTTAGAGGGAAAGGAGCCTGCTCTGGATGTTGTCCTTCGCTACGCCCTTCCTGATGGAAGCTGTGGGATTGGTTGGCCCCGGGGGGGGGATGGGGGGTGTTCAGGCAGCTCGGCCACTCCCTCCACAGTGGGCCGGTGCTCCTTTTTATTTCCCCACAAACATTTTGTGAGAGGAAATGAACTTGGGGTAAAAATATGAAAACCTCTCAGAACAACCCCCCCCCCTTAAAATTCCATTCAAAGGCACTGACATCAAAGCAGGCTGCCTGACAAGCCTCGTCTCGCTGCTTTTAAAGTGCTGATCACACTGGGGGGGGAGGGGGGGCCTGATACAGTCTCTGCTCTGGAGAGAGCAAATTAAAGTCAGCTACCTGCCAGCGGCTCTCCTAACTTCCGTCAGGCTGGGGGCTTCAGAACCTGGGGAGGGCCCCTGGGGGCCACGCTGCGATCTGCTGCCCCTGGTCACCATGCGGAAAGCCGGAAGATTCGCTTCCATGTGGAGTCTGCCTGACAGGATTTATTTTGTAATTCCTTTTTATCCTAAGTCATTTTGTGGGAACCCTGAAACAAACCTTAATTTATTTGGGGAGGGGGTCTTTCTCTGCCTGTTTTCATTCTTTGGTGATAAAGACCCAGACCCAGAATTCCCTGAGAGTTCCAGACATCCTGCAGACTGATTCCAAACTGATCTGTCTCCCTGCCCACCTCCCTATATGAATCTGAGCACTACGACGATTTGCCCAGGCCCTTGTTTGGCTTCAGCTTGCGTATATTAAGGATGGCAGGAATTCTGGAATGATGATGATGAAATAGACAGCTGGGTGCAGGGGTGAGACCCTATTGGTGGACCGGCACCGGCAGTAAGTGGGTTTAACACCCAGGACCAGCTCTCAGCTGAGTGAAGCAGGGGGAGTTTTGCAGAGTTAGCTTTGGTGGGTGGGGACTCATGAGCATCATGAGCATGTCTGCTGGCCGAAGGAACAGACTCACATCATCCAACTTCCTAGTGAATGAAAAACAGTGCGGGGGGTATTGGGGGGGTGCATGTGTATGTGTGTGTTTGTGTTTTTTTACTGATCCAGCTCATGCTCTGTTCATTGTCACGTTCCACAGATGCACTCAGAGGGTTTTCATCCACCCGCGGGATGTGTTCCCTAACCAGCCCCAGTGGCTCTGGTGGGATGGCGGACGTGGACCCCCCTCCCCCCCAGCCCAGAAGCGTCCTCGCTAATGTTTAATTATAGTGCATTGATTAATCGTCACTGTCACATGTTCTTTATGCTCCCTGCACTGTCGC
>JAAGVU020000039.1:10299155-10322185 GCA_011763525.2 Mormyrus iriodes
GGGAGGGGGATAAGGAAGCGGTGGGGTGGGGGGTGGTCCTTGCAGCTCCCTGCTCCTCAGTGCTCATCATTAGCCGGGTTGCTAAGATACAGGGAGCTCGCATTAGGTTAGGTTATCGCGTCTTATTGCTGTTACTATATTTTACTTTGCCTCATTAAACCTTTTATTTAGAAAATCCAGCCTTACAGGGATTAAGAGGCCGTGCCACTTTCCCCTGGTCACGCCTCAGCTGTAGCCCGAAGTTTTTGGGGAGAACCCATGACTCTGTGACGCTTGACACCAGGAAGCGGGGGTTTGGGGGGGGTGTAGCTCTTAAAGAAAGGCCCTGGGGGGTAATCAGGCATCCGAACCTTTGCCAGCATGACGGCACTGCGATGCGTTCAGCCACCCATGAGGAACACCGGGCGGCGGCATGGTGATGGAGGCACTGTGGCGGGCACGCTTGACAGAGACAGGCAGTATGAAGCATTGGAAGTTTCCAGTATGTTTGCCCAAACGTTGCTATTTCTGCTTCTCGAAGGTCCAGCATCACCCAGCGTGGCCCACCATGCACTGTGTTTCACCTCCCAGTGCAGATGGCATTGGCGGGTTGCCTGTTCTGATCTACAGCTGGGCTGGGTTAGTGAGGTCCGGAGCAGATTATTACATGATAACCTGTTTGCCATCACTGATGTTGACTGACTGGCCACAGAGATCCTCCCACAGGCCCAGATCTCTCTCTACTGTGAGTCATGCCAGAACTTTGCAGAAATCTGGCGCAGGTCTGGCGCCCCGCATTCTAGGAGGTCCTGTCGACACCAGAAACAGGCCGCACAGAGAACACAGCTTCTGTCTGCCGCGTCTTCACGCTGGCACACTGGAGGAGTGTCACATGGGAAAACCTCCTTCCGTGGCAGATCCATGGAGTATACTTTCTTTAGAGTACAGATCATGTATTTAATCTTACTTTCATGCACCTTAATATGGCTTCAATGCTGAAGACAAGTTGATGAGTGTCAGACGGGAAATGGTTGATGGAGATGGCAGGTTATTGAAGCTTACAGAGATGTATAGGTACACAAGAGTGCCGTTCTGGTCTGACAAGACAGAAAGTCATCGCGTGATTCTCTCGTGGGGGTGGGTGGTATCTGGATGTTCTGCTGAAGATCCAGCGGCTGTTTTGCTTCTCCCTGAACACATGTGCATCCTCTCGAGGTTCGAGTTTCTATCCATTGTCCAAAGACATCCTGGTAAGGTCAGAATACCTTAGAGAATAAATTGGGGTGGGTGTGTGTGTGTGTGTGTGTGTGTGTGTGTGTGTGTGTGAGACCTGGAACTCCCCGTTCCCCCCAGCACTCCGTGTGCAGGATGAGAGCAGCGGTTGAACGCATCTCACCGCCTGCAGGACACATGGGGGAACGCAGCAGTGCATCTGTCATGCATGTGGGCACCCCAGCGCCATACCCTAAGAGTTATACCCCCCGCTGGCTGCTGTTCAGCATGGCTGGACCTCAAGGTCAATTAGCCATTGGTTATCTGGGTCACTACTGGCAGAAACACTCGAACCACTGTCCTGTGAGAAGGAGCCACTTGTCCTGAACGGGGTCGCAGTGAGCCTGGAGTCTGTCCCAGGAAGCACAGGGCATGAGGCAGGGGACACCCCCCGACAGCAGTCCATCACAGGACACACTCACCGAGCTGCACGCTGAAGGCGATTTAAAGACACCGGCTCAGCACACTTCATGTTTTTGGAGATGAAACCCCTGCCAGTAAAATGCACACACACAGTGGGGGCAGGACTCACACCTAACTCTGCAGGTGTGTGCAGGGGCATAGTTAGAAATTCTGCCCCCCCCCCGTCAAATGTAGGCCCCCCTTTATTTTCCAGGGTATCTATGCCACCATGCCCCCCCTCACACCAAAGTTGTATATTATATAAGACCTAAAAACACCATAAGTAAATGAATAATTTCACTTTTCATCCTCCTGATGTTCTGTATTTATGCACATTAATCACAGCTGGCTGCTGATGGTCTTTCCAGAACTTTCCTGGAAGCTGTAGCTCCATCCTCACGGTCTGTCTCCCTGCTTGTTTATAGTCCTCATCACAGTCATGGTCTTTCATTGGCTCCATCTCTCAGGATCTCCATCCGTGTCTCTCAGCTCTTTCTTGGTCATATAAATTTTCTCCCTGGGATTTGACCAGCAGGCTCAGGCTTTGAACCCATACTGCTAGTTGTTCCGATCTTGTTCTGTTCTGCGATTGGTTGCTGTGACACTGCGAATCACGTGGCATACCGGACCCACTTCTGAGTTGTGCTGACTACCATCCCAGGGTCTTGAGTACCCGTCTCCTCACGGGGCTCACAGCTGCTTGAATATCTTCTGAAAGCACCACCCCTGGGAGTCTTTCTGAGCATGTGAAAGGCTGGACTGGAGGCATGAGAAAGGCTTGTCAGGCCGGTGGTTAGTGTTACATGTGAGCCCTGGCCGCACATGGTAAAAAAGCAGCCGGCAGTCGTAAAGGTGGATTACAGCAGGTGGGGTGGGTGGGGGGGCGAGGGTGCTCTGCTTCCTCGTCCTGGTGGATTCAGCCACCAGCTCCCTGCGACACCACAACCAACACTGCAATGCTGGCGGGAGCAGAGGGTCAGGCTCCCAGGGGACCTCTTCTGCCTCCCCCATCTTCTCCCACCCCTAGTGCTGCAGTATCCCTAACCCTAACCGCCCCCCCACCACTGCCCTGGGTCCCCTGGGACGTGCTTGAAGTTCTCTGCAGCCCTGACATTGTCCCATTTCCCCAGGAAGCATAATGCCAAATCCGATGGCGTGTTTGGCAAACACAGGAGAAGATCGCAGTTCTCTGATGTAGGTGCGTGGGGATGATGTAGGGTTTTTCAGGGGGTGGTCAGTAGCCTTTCAGAACACCTCTCTCTGCTCCCCTCCCACTAAGCATCTGTCTCCTGGATCCACTTTCAGGCTCAGAGTGGAGTGACTCCAGCACCTCCGGGGGGAGGGGGACATCCCGATAGGCTGTGACTCACTGAGCACAAACGAGAGTCCTGTCAGAGGGAGGGGGTGCCCTAAACTTTTTATTTGTGCACACTGACTCACAGGCGAAAGGATGTCACCCCTCCGAGCTAAAAGCGCACGCCGGTGCTCTGCCTGCCACATATGGGAGCGCTCCCAGTGCTGCTGCGAGTAGTGGATCCGGGCCACAGGACCCCATACCAGGCTCTTAGAACCGCTGACATGGCTGTGTTCCACTGCTCTTAAAAACTACACATAACTATTAAACATTTAAATAAAGCACGGCAGGTGCTAGTGAATAATTCCAGGAATTATATCATATTGCATTTTAGATGAGAATGAATATTTAAAGCATTCGAGATGAAGCGTGTTGTTCTGTAATTGATTTTAACCTGCCGGTTACTGGAGTCCCTGGTGCTGTGTCTCACGGCAAAGCCGCCGTCGTCGGTATTTACTGCATATCAGCGCCCCCCTCCCCATGCTCCCGTATCTGGGCTCCCTAAGTCGTCTGTTCTTTACCACTGCCTGGTCTGGTGGGGGTCTGTCCCCACACCTACAAACTCATCCTGAGCTCACGGGCCTGATGATGGATGATGAGTGCGTGATTTTGCTGCCGCAGGGTGACCTGGAATGTGAACTGTGGTTGACATGCCCCCAGTCACTGCCTATCAGGATGCCCCCCCCCCCGGAGGTGCTGGAGTCACTCCATCTCCTCCTTCTCTGGTGGTGGGCTTGAAGCACGTCCCTCCCTGCCGTGCCGTATCAGTATTGTTTTGAAGCGCGCTCCGTCACATCTCCCTGTCCTCTCCTCCTTTCACACCTCCTTTCACACGGCCATCTCCAATAAATGGGTGGCTCCTTGCTCTCGTCTCCATGGTGACAGAGTAACCCCCCCCCCACTTCAATGTCTTTTGGCAGGAGATGCTGGTTGGTGCATGATAGCTACAGTTTATTTTTTTAAGGTGACTTTCTATTTTTAGAAAACTAAAACTATGTCTGTGTGTGTGTTTGAGAAGATTGTTGACAGTTCCAGAAGGTTCATACCTTCTTCCTTGACCTTCAAACCAAGCTTTGTGCACTCAGCCCTTACAGCCAGTGGGATCCAACAGCAGATGTCTGTGAGCTCGCATTGATGTGAAAGGCCCCAGGTCACGATTCTATATGTGCTTCAGCTTTTACATGAAAAGCCCACACACTGCTGAATGGACATTAGAGGGGGAATCCCAAGAAGGAGGGCCCATTGTGAGCCGGAGGAAATGTGCTTCCCCTTTAAAGGCCATGGTGGAGTCAGGTTACAGAGTGCTCTCATTGGCCAGAATGTAACTTATGCAAATGAGTATTTTTGCTTGCTGAGTGATTGTTGTATTAGTGTTATAGACAGTATTACGCTCTGGTTGCAATTTTGCACAGACCTGTGCAGTGGTGTCATTTTTTGACTGTTTGACTGATCTCCACACATCAGTATAGTGTGGCATTAGCTGTCCATGCCCCGAGCATTACACAGCACCCCCAACAGCCCTGATGCATGTAAACATCCTAAGAAGGGAGCAACAAACAGGATCTTATAAAGCTTTGTGAAGGTTCCAGAAGGATGATGTAGACAGTAGACATGCATGCTTGGCATGATATTACCTACGTCATTATTAAACAGCTTGTTTCCTTATACATGTATTTGGATAGACGGGTGTGTTCGGTTATCATTGATTTTCATTCATTTATTGCAAAGGGGTTAAATTTTTTTCTATGACCCCTCCAGCCAAGACCCTCAGCTGTCTCTTCCCACCTGGGAAACTGGAACACTCATGACACACTGTTGAGCTGTAGACACCCCAAAGTCCTGCAGCCAATGGCGATGTGAGGGTCTTTGCCATCCTGGCAGTATGAAAGCATTCATGTCGTTAGTAATGTATCTATCTGTCTCTCTCTATCTCTCCTCCCCCTCCTCGTGCAGTGAGCGACAGCTGCTTCAGGAATCTTGCAGAAGATCGCAGCGGAATCAACCTCAAAGACCTTGTACATGACCCTTCCCTGTAAGTACCAACCCCCCCCCCCCCCCCGGGAACCGTTTGCAGGACTTACATGGTCAAATAGGGCCGGTGTGGCTTGGTGGGTGCTTCTGATTAGAAGGCAAATCCCATGGTTGGTAGAATGATGTCACTGGATGTCGTGTCACTTCCTGTAATCCTACACTGCCATGTGAGGCAGTCTTGGATAACTGTTGTGATGGACTTTGGGTTCAAAACCAGAACTAACAGTGTTGCAAGCCACAATGAGTACTGTGTGTGTGTCTGTGAAATTAGGACTCCATGACCATCACAGGCCCTCCGGCAGGGCTAAGGGGGTCAGAGTATAGACCATTTTCACACTTCCTGTTTCTGGAAGGTGGGACTTTAGCACTGAAGACTTCAGCGGTTTATCGTTTAACTATGGCCAAATCATCTTGCCTCTGTCACTGTAGTGTACCTGTTTGTTCCACTTCGAAACAAAGCCAACCTTATCTGAGTTTTCATGATTTCCCCCAGAATATAGAATAGCGGAATGCCTGGGTGAAGTCGATAAAGAGGGACAAAGGTCCTCTTTTTATAAAAGATGCAGAGGCTGTTTCTGCCTTGCTGTGGTTGTAAACACACTTGGATGCTTGTCTCAAATGAGTTATGTTGGATATCTGAATTTGTTATAACAGAGCTAACAGACAGTCTTAGGGTTTTATCAACCAGAGGCGTAAAAACCTTTGTATTTAAACCTTTTTATTTGTATTTAAATTATTAAGTTGTGCCCTCACCCCGCCCCCAATATCAAACTCTCTCCTACACCACTGTTATCAACTACTCTTTTCCAAGTGAAGCAGCACTTTATTGGAAAACCAAAATGTTCCAAAACTGACGATTATGACTGACTATTAACCAGCACAATTAGCATAATGTTTTCCATGTTGAACATCTAGTTGAATGTAGGTTCTGCCCGTATTAATAAAAGCATTCATTTGTTTCATTGTGCTTACCGAACCGAAAATGATGTACCGAATGGTACTCGACAAATACAAGAACTGTTACAGCCCTTTTGTTTATAATAAAAAAGAAGCTGAGGTTTCACAAATAAGTAGAAAATTGTACACACATGGAACTGAACAAAGGGAAGACAAAAAAGCTGCAACTACAGTGGAACACATGGATAGAATATGAACTTGTGTCACAGTAGAACTTTCAGAGCAAAATGTGTAACCTGCAGTGTGTGAGGCTCCTCACTGTTTAGCAATGACCTGAAACATCTTGCCTCCACTAACTTCATTATTTACTACTTTCGACTCTGTACAAAAATAGGTTAGTGGAAGCTTGTTTTATGACATCTGATAGCTTGAAGTACGGTATTTGCACACAGAGAATTGAACCAACAAAAGTGCTAAACTACTTATAAAGGAAAAGCTGATGATCAACAACCTCTTTTGGTGTGTAACACCTCATACAGATAAACCACGGTCAACTCATTCTCGCGCTAATTTAAATTATTTAGAACGTGTATTACTAATGGTAAAATACAGTAAGAGACAGAACTAATCATGCAAAAACCGAAAGTTTCAACACACTGTTTTAACAAAAACTTGCTGTGGGTGGTTCCATTGTGAGTAAGGTCTATAAGGTCACCAGTGATGATGTCAGAGTTGGATCGATACAAAAAATTTGACTTTGATACTGATTTCAGCTTTGGGGCCTCGATATTTAGATATTATATTACTTTGAAATAAGCAGGCCTATTTGGGTCATTCTCAAAAGCTCATTACCATAACATATCAATTTTCTAATTTTTAAAATTAGTTTGATGACAGACTGAAATTATACAACTTCATTGCCTAAACTGTCAGTTTTGCCTCTGGGGTAGATAATCTGTTTTATTATATTACCATTTATTTTTGTAATGAACAAAAAAAAAATCACCAAATCCAAAACAAGTGTTATGAAGAAAAATGACAAACTAACGAAAACACTGAGCAAAAAAGTAAACATTATCATACAAAGTGTTCATTGTGGGCCACATGCAATAAAGTTGAATGGTTTATAAACATTTCATCAACTTCAGTATTGTTTGACCTTTTAACTGTCACAATAATGAGATTTTTTGGTACCTATTGGTTGAAAAGGATTAAAAAATTATTAAATCAGGTTACCAAATGACTTAGCTTTAATATACCTAAAAAGTTAGGTGATGTCAGTTGCTCTACACAAAAAACAAACACTGTATTTCATTATAAATTTTTTCATTATAGATTTTTTTTTAAAAATCTCAGTTTTGTGAGAATGACCCATTTATGAATTTAAACCGGCAGCAAGAGCATATTACAGGTTTCCTCTGCTACCTGAAAGTACAGCGTTCATATGAAACGTTCTGTAAACCTAAATGGCGTAAAGTGAAGAAGCAACTACCATTAATTTGTATGGGAAAAGTTTTTGAGTGTTAAAAGATCAAAAAAATTACCTACCAAATCATACCAAACAACACATAAAACCTAAACTTAGACTAACATATAGTAAAAGCAGGAATAATATGATAAATTCGCAGCCTATATAAAGTAAGAATAATGTAGATACAATGTAGTTTCACTTACCAGAATCAATACAGTCATGTGTCGCTTAACGACCGGGATACGTTCTGAGAAGTGCATCGTTAGGCGATTTTGCCGTTGTGAGAACATCGTAAAGCAGGGGCGTGAAGCTGCAGTCCTGGGGGCCGGAGCCCTGTGTAGCTTAGTTCTCTCCCAGTTCCACCACAGCTGATTGAACTCAAGAGCTGTGTGGTAATTAGCACAAGGAGTTGCATCAGGTGTGTTAAATGAGGGAAACCCAGAAATGTGCAGGGCTCCAGCCCTCCAGGTCATATAGCGGACTTAAACAAAGCTATATGGAATAGCCTATTGCACAGCTAGCCTATATAGTATAGCCTAAATAACTAAAACAAGTACCATATAGTAAATACATAAACCAGTAACATAGTTGATTATTATTATTATCAAGTATTATGCACTGTACATGACTGTATGTGCTGTACTTTTATACAACTGGCAGCGCAGTTGGTTTGTTAACACCAGCATCACCACAAACCCGTGAATAATGCGTTGCTCTATATCGTTACCACAGCTACGATGTTGTTATGCTGCATATGACTGTATATCTATAATTTGCTCCCGTGAAAACAAACGCTATTTTCGCTTATCTCCTTTTTTCGTTAAAGCTAAAATCCTCTTCGGATCTCTTTTAGTTAGCGAAACCAGGAGCTAATGTAGGTCTTTCTTAAAAAGCAAAGTGCCATAAAGTGGCGGATATCTGTATATAGTTTTCACTCAGCAGCAGCAGTATTATGCCCAGATTAATTAACCTGCATTCAAAACACAGATTCTGATATTTTGTCTTCAGCTGTTTTATTTCAGACATCCCACTTCTGCCGGAAGTTCTCCCACAAAATGACAGCAGCTCCCTGACAACCGCGAATGATGTGCGATGTCATGGAAATCTGTTGTTCCGCTATTAAGCAGCGGTAAAATTACCCAGCAAGATGTTTTAGCACCGCAACCCTGCCCCATCTGGTCGGCAAATTCAACTGTCAGCAACCCCCCCCCTTAAGCCAGCACTAGGCTTGGGTGATATTTACTTTTTCATACAGTCATACCATCCAGACATAGTACCACGGTATACAGTATTTTGATGGTATTTTTAAAAGCAACCATTCCAGTACTTCCTGATAAAATTTGCCAGGGGTGCAGTATTTTTGAAAGAAAATACCATGGCATGTGGTATTACAATAATACCACCCAAGTCTAGTGACACGCATCCCTGAAATCAGTATGCTTAAAGGGGGGTTTCTGATATTTCCGTTTGATCTGATCGTCATTTAGCATATCTCACGTCAGCCACCCTATGGATCAGCCAGAGACAGGCAGTGGGCAACAGCAATTTCCATCTTCTATCTATGTAACTTCTCCGCACAAGAGACCCGTGAAATAAGTGTGACTGTGTCTCTCCCTAAAGAGCAGATTTGCCACGTCCGCAATGGGACACAACTTCTTAAACAACATCATTTGCAAATTAACAAAAATCGTACTGTTTTAATTTTTTTGTATCATGATATTGATATAAGTATATTGAGCAATGTTACACATGACTCAGTACTGTGAAAAAGTCTGAGGCAGTCAAAGAAAATGATGTGTAAATGACCATCATGTTGGTGTAAAACTATATTATGTCAGTCAAAGTGTCTGCTTAGCCATTTCAAAACCTCTCCTAAAGTTACCTCAGTATTTGCAGCAACCATCCAATACATTGATGAATTTTTTTGACTTGACCACTCGCATACCATGGTCGGCTAATGAATACCTCATTGATTTTGCACCTAATTAAATTAAGTAAGTGAGCAGGTGGTGAAATTTAACAAATACATGGAATTGCTTGAGTGCCCCTGAGGAGAGGTTTGGGAACTGAAGCGGAGTTCTTCTAGCCATCAACAAGATATAAGTAACTTTTTGGAGAACAGGAGAAATTCCTGGTTAGGTTTTTATCGTGTTACACGCCATTTGCATATGCTTTAATGTTAAATAGTGTTTTTGTTCTCAGCGAATACACACTACCCAGCTAATTAGCTTTAAACATCCCCTTTGCGTGCCTAAGACTTTTACACAGTACTGTAGGTCTTCTTAACTCGACGCTTCCATACACAAGCAAAACAGACAAACACTATATGGCCAAAAGTATGTGGACACCCCTATAATTTACAGGAATTCATTAATTAAGTCTCACCCATTGCCTACATAGGTATATAATTACACACACAATTTCTAATAAGAAACACTGGCGACAGAATGGGTAGTCACGCAGAAGAGGTGAGTGACTATCAACTTAGCACAAGTATAGGATTCCATCTTTCCAACGAGTCAGGTCACCAAGTTTCTACCCTTCTAGAGCTGCTCTGGTCAATTACAAGTGTCTCTAAATCGCCCATGGCGTGTATACCCAGTGAGAGTGAGAGATTCCCCTTATGTTGCATAATGGGTAAGAAAATTGATATAGAGAAGAAACTATGTTTACAATTTAAACTATTTTAGAGATGCTATAAATATGTGTTGAATTTTGTGTTGAGTTTTAAATCTCACAATGATCAAGTATTTACTTATCAAGTAAAATTTTACAAATTCAAATTAAAAGTGGAGAAGGACATTCAGCTTCAGCCTCTGGCTCTTGTGGTTGGTACTGGGGGTCTTATTTTGCCTGCTCTTTCCTTTCCTCTTATTCTGGTTCCTTTGAGGTCCTTTGGTACTTTCACCACATTTCCATTTGATGCTGGCACCTTCATGTTGACTGCTTCTAAATCATTCATATTGAGTTCTTCCACAAATAATCTGTTCACTTTGGTTTCAGCAATGTCCAGATTGACAGCATTCAGCTGTTATTCACTGTCTACAGCTTCCACTGCCACATCCACGGTTTCCACTTTGATTGCTGTATCATTTGCTTTCTCTGTAGTTTCTTCCACTTTGACGTCTCCAGTTCATATTTCTATAATTTCAAACTTAACACCACTTTGATTTAAATTGTCGACCTCAAACTGGCAGAGGTCTACCAGTAGAGCTCCTATTGTCAGCCTGTCTTGATGGTCGTCCACAGGCTTTATGGAGATTCTCCTTTCGTTCAGCTCAAGAACCTCCAACCCATGCATGTCTAACTCCTTATCCCTCCTGGGCTGGTTAGTGACTGGAGTTGCTGGGGAGCACTCCTCTTCATCACTTCAATACAATGGAGCTGTCAGTCACTCCTGACACATAGAGTACAGATCTGCACTGGCCCACACCTTCGCAATCAACAACTGCATTACCGCATAGGAAACTAGCTAACTCGCATATAAAAATTTAAATATATATTTATTTGATAGACAAATACTTTATCAGATTGTTCTGCCTATATAAAACAAATGTGTAGCACATCTCGACAGACTGAAAAACTATCAGAAAGTCCTACCTTTGTAAAGTATATGGGTAGCTCATCTCAATAGACTAGTAAACTTTATCAGAACCTCCTACCTTCATATAATACATGGGTAGCACATTTCGATAGACTGAAATACTTTATCAGGATATGCTGTGATAAATATTACATACAGAACTGATATCAGGTAATTCAATAAACATGCAAAACACAGATTGTAATTCAGTGTGTTTCTCCGTTTCGTCTGCGTTTCAGTGATATCTAGCAAAAGTACATGTTTTTTTTTTCCACCCACCAATTTTTTTTTTCCCTCCATGTCCCTTCCGGGGCTCGGTAGACATCAAACAACGCACAAATTACATAAATTACGCAAGACTCAGCTGTAACTCCAACGCAGGATAGGATCGATCGATGGGCGGATCTTCAAGCACGAGAAAAGGAATGTGATTTAGTTGTGCACATGCGCAGAACCCAATGTTAGGCTGGTTCGATCGGTAGGATGAAATGACCACCGGTATTCGTGCAGACGTCCGTTAGTGGCGTCCTAGCTGCAGGGGTCTGTCCTGTTTATGGAGGTGCAGTTTTAAAGAATAATGATTGTGTATTATGCGTACCCTAAATTTGATTATAGTACCCTACAGATCGATCTACAGGTCTTTCCAATAACATGAAAAGAGTACGCTGTATCAATTAAGACCTGAAAGTGACCTGAAAACCGCGCACAAGGCGGTTCAAAATACTTTCTTAAAGTTTCGGTTGTTGTATTCCGTTCTATTTAAACAAATGACCAGACAGCAGTGGAGGACAGTAAACATCGGTCCTATCTAAGAAGAATATTAACGAAATATCTTTTTCAGTTCTTTGTAACAAAACCTAAGTCCAATCCGATACGTTTTCACCACCAGAGAAAAACGGACTTGCCGGCACTTCTAAATACAGTCGTATTACTGAGTGATAAATTTTTGTACCAAATTATACGTACAACCAATAGAAATACGTGTAATGAAAATCATGAAATTACCCTTCATATATATCAACATAATTGTACATACATAATATTAGCCAACAGGAATAGCATAAAATTTAAATTTAGTTTTAACAGTAAAATATGCATAGATTAATTAAAATCCATTCGATACAAGGATTCTGATATTAATTTGACCTCAACTGTGACAAAAGCTCATTGATGATACACTTCCTTTGGTTTATATGTGTGTTTGTTTTGTTCATCAGTTAGCCTAGCCTACTTTTCGGCCCTGGCTAAAGGAATATGAATGAAGTGTAATGTACGCTAAACATGACTTTATAAATAAACAACGTAAATAAATAAACGTAATAACTGCTAAATTGCATCAGTACCTTGTGTCGTATTTGGTATCATGCACACCTGACCATCTTTAAACCCCTTATATAAATCAAGGACAGTGAGAGATATGTTGCCCCCATGTAGCAGCGATTACATACCGGGGCCACTGGGTCTGTGTGGTTACCCTTTTTGTTCTGTTTAAAGCCAAAATAAAGCCATACGTCACTTCAGCCGCCCTATGGATCAGCTAGAGACAGGCAGTGGGCAACAGCAATTTCCATCTTCCATCTATGTAACTTTTCTGCACAAGAGACTCATGGAATGAGTGCGACTGTGTCTCTCCCCAAAGAGCAGATTCGGTACATCCACTGTGTGACGCAACTTGTTAAACATCGTAATTTGCAAATTAATAAATATTGTACCGTTTTAATTTTTTGGTATCGCAATACAATACTGATATCTCTGTACCAAACATTAATTGACGTGGGAGGGGAGAGCACGATGGCAACACGGGACAGGGCAGCCTGACAGGCTCTTTCCGTTTGGGCCCCCTCCCCCCAGAATGAATGAATGTTCTCAGGGGATTTTAAGGCTGTCCCTCTGCTCTCTGTCCTCGAGTGACTTCTTTTACAAATTGCAGGTGATGAAAATAGTGGCGTATAAATCATGCTGATGACACGCTGCTGGCTTTCCTCCAGTGAATCTGACTGGTGGGTGTCTTTACCCCCGTGTCCTGTACGTCTCTCCAGTCCCACTGCGAGCTCCTTCTCTAGGTAACTGCTGTAAACAGCACATTGTAAAAGGATTGCTGGATGGGATGAGGCATGTTTATGACACATCTCTGGCTTCTGTTGTGGGCTTATTAGAACCGTAACGTTTTGAGGGGCACCGTCAGTGACCTACGTTTTATGTTCTTCTGCCTTTCGACCAAAAGGCTTGAGGTTGGTGACACTGAAACTAGGCACGGTGACCTCTCATTCATCCGCTAGGAAAACGACGGAGCTCACGTATCTTTCATATGAGTGGTTGTTGTCTGGGGGTTTTGTGAGAGCTCGGGCAGTATATCACCATCCCACTGCCTTCAGGGCGTTCCGCAGTGCCATGATATCTCCCACATGTCACCACCACTGCTACTGAGCATCTCTGCAGACTCACTGTGGTGGTCAGCTTTGGCCCCCAAGCTGTGCTCGATTGCCATGTCAGATATATGTAGATGGAAGTCAGAATTGAGCAGCATTGACATCACAGAGGCCTTGGATCCTCACCACTGCAACATTCCCTTATCTTGCGAACAATCTATGCGATTTAATGGGGAGTGGGGCGTGTTTGCTCTTGGGACCAGGGAGGGGGGACCCATGCTTGAGAAAGATCACAGCCCAGTGGGGGAGGGGTACTCACCGGTGTAAGCTCACGGACACTCAGAGAAGGAGAATTTGAACGCTCCAGTGCTCCTCGCAGAGACAGACCCTGGTTTCGCAGGTGGACACTGTCAGGGTGTGCTGGTTCGAGGGGATAATTAATCGAGGGGTGGGGGGACCTTTTTTTGACACCCAGAGCAGATGGGTTCTCTTTCAATATTAAATTTGTCTCTTTAGCAAAACTCTCTGGCTTTGGCTGAGTGGAGGCTGGGTCACAGCCCACCAGCCCGGGCCATATTCTTGGCATTTGTTTGGATGCCTTTCTCTGCAGATACCTAAATGCCACTGCATTCCTTTTTTACATCTTACTCATTTAAATAATTGGGTTAGGTGCTTTTCTTAGCCGGCAGCCTCCCGGGAGGTCCGGTCTGGTACTAAATGGCGTGCAGTTAAGCCCAGTGGTCTGTTTTTCCTGCAAATCATTACGTCTGGTGTTTTTTTCAGCTTTCTACTTGATCTCATTTTATGTTTTAATGGATGTCATACATTTATTGTATCATAACTTGTTTAATTACGATATGGACTAATTTATAGTAAACACAGGATGAAATTAAGCCTCTCTTCAATCTGAAATGCAGCCATAATCAGAAAATGACAGGTATGATTTAATCAGTTCTCCCTTTTGCGTCACTCAGAGATTCACTGGGGAGTACCTAAATATTTTTATGACTTCAGATCAGTGTCAGTGTATCTCTTGATGTTCCATGATCTGAACACAGGCATGAGGCATGTGCCACTGCAGGCAAGGAAAAGACGGGCGTCTTTAACACACAGCGGCGATATCCCAGGACCTGTGGGACTAGTGGGACATTGACACGTCTGCGGCAGCCTCGCTCCCGGCAGGAAAGCGCCGATGTCCGCGATGCGCGGACCTAGATGCTGACCTAGAAACTGCAGACTTCACTGAGGGATGGGAAGGAGGCGGAGCACGTCTCATTTTCGAGGCAGGTCCGGCTTAATTGTTCAGGGACATTCGAGAGGCGTTTCACTGACGATTGCGGGCCTTAATCCACTCGGGACCTATTTCTCCCTCCGAATTTATTTCCCTGGGCCGACCTTCATCTGCCCGTTGGAGTCGGGCGAGAGCTCGCCTCTAATCGAACGTGACGGCTAATAGCGGGGAGCGAGAAGTGATGCAAGAAGGTGTAAGCAGCAGGCTTTAGATGCTGATGTGACCAGGTGGCGGGAGCTGGCTGGGAGTTTGTCCGGGGTGTGGGGGACAGCGCCTCCTGTTATAGCGGAAAGCGAGGGCCACAGGGAGTGGGGTGGTTGCCACCAGACAGCCGGGCAATGATCACATGGCCCAGTCTGCCCCCCGTCCCCCAAGCCCCTTCGTGTAGCTAGTCCGGAGGGAATGGTTCCTGCTTAGCTTCTGATGATCAGTAAGACCCAGACCAAGTCGGTTAAGATGCAAGCAGCGCCAGATCGTGGCCAGATTGCGGAACAGAGACGCCTTTTCCAGACTCTGCTGCATCCCTGTTTCTTTGTTTTCGGAAGATTTATGTTTATTTTGTTATTGTTTTCTTGGCAGATGCCTCTTTTCCCAAAGAGCCTTGCAGTGTTTGTGCTTTTTTACATTTTACAACTGTTTATAATGTGAGATATTTAACTAAAGCGAAATCCTGGCTCAGGTGCACAACAGCTTTTGCAGTTTGGTCACATGTTCAGCTAGATAATTAGTGAATTGCTTGCTTTTCTGTGCTTGAGTGCATGGGGATGGTGTGGCTCTGTGGTCAAGAAATCCGTGCAGACCAAGTTTGGGGGGGGACACACCGCACGTCATCTAGTGGGACTTGGTTCCCGCAAACCCCCAGCCCCCTTGCTCCAGGGCGCTCTGAGAAAGGATGAAAATTGCTGCGTAGACGTGTTGAATAATGGATTGAGTAATCTGAGCGGATAGGGCTCCTTATTGGGAAGTGTCCCAGGACTGGGGCACAGTGGCGGGTGAGTGGCACGATGAGGCGGGCGCTGTGCCTTGGAAATCCTTGCACGGTTGCTGTCACACACACAGATGCACATATGTGCAAATGATAAACAGCCATTCATAACACGTACACGCACACAAACGCATACACACACATACACATGTATGGATACAGAGACAGATGCACTCAAACTTGTTCTTCTTATCTCAGGTTTACAGAGAGCTTTAAGCGCAAGGTAATCAAAGAGTTTTTTTTGTAACAGATCTGGCCGACCCAGTTAAGGTGTTTTCTCTTCATCTCTTTCATTTCATTTCGGCAGAGTCTCTCCATAATTCAGCGCAGTAACTCTTCCCGCTGGAAGACGAGACAGTTGCACAAATCCGCCTGTTGGCTCTCGTACGAGTACTGTTTACGCATCAGATTTTCTCCTGTGTCGATCCCAAATTCAAACAGTGTTTCCCGGACCCTGAATGGGGGTGCGAGCCTTAATCACTAAATCAGATACACAGAGGAACAGAGTGGGAGTTGGGGATTAAAATGAATTTAGTTGAAAGATCGCAGTTTTTCCGGTTAGAAACCAGTTCTTTGTTTCCTTTGAAATGCAAAGGGCCTGATGCCTATGTCAGTGTGTGTGGTTATTGAGCTGATGTAGCTGTCATACTCCTTAATCCCAGGGACTCGGAATGCATATCGGCAAGCAGCTCCAACTTCCTCGCCCCAACCAGCTCGGGCTGCCGACTCCAAGCTCGCAGCAAAGATTTTGTCCGCGCGTTTCCAAGCTGATAATTATGTCCCATTTACTATGGAGCTCTGCTAAATAAATAATAAATGGAATGTATACACCCAAATGTGTCAGATCTGCTCTGAGCCCACATTTTTATGCTTATTAATATTTAATATTGGCGTTATCTACATTGTAAGTGTAACGATGGCTATGAGACACAATAACATCAGTATGAGTTGTCTTGTAATAGTTACAGATATTTACGTAAACCTAGAGGCTGCGTTATGCTCATTTGGACCAAGGATTATTAATTATGAATTATCCAAGGATATTTAATGGGAATCAGAGCAGTTATATTGTGATAGCAATGAGCGATGGAACTGCTTCCGGTCCACTTCCAAGTTGGGGTAGGCAGGATGGATGCATGTCTACCTCAATGCATGTCAGTGGCCATCCCACTGGTAGTCCACCTGAAGCTAAGCACCTTTGGGCCTAGCCAGTACTTGGATGGGAGACCGACTAAGAAAGCTGGGTTGCTGCTGGAAGAGATGTTGGTGTGGCCAGCAGGTTAGCCCATCCTGTGGGCTGTGTGGGTCCCAATGCCTGAGTCACAGGGACACTGTAAAAATGGTGCCGTCCTTCAGATGAGATGTAAAACCGTGGCCATGACTCTGTGAGGTCATAAAAGATCCCTGGTTGTCTTTTGAAAGAGCAGAGGTGTCCTGGCTAAACTGCCCATTGTGGCACTTTCATATCTGGCCTCCTAATCATCCCCTATATCTAACTGGTGGATTCTCTCCTGCCACTTCACCACCTTCGCTACTGTGTGCTGAGCGTACCGGTGCAGGATGGCAGCTGTCGCATCATCCAGGTGGGGGCTACACAGTGATGGTGGTTGAAGTGGCTCCCCAATGGATCTGTAAAATCTTGAAAAGTGCTATATTAATGTAACATTCAGTCATGTTGTAGCCATGCACTGCAATGTGCAAATGCTAATATTTTGTCTAGATATATAACCATGGACCCTTTCCAACTGTCTTGTTTTATTTAGACAGTATTACATCCCGCAGACAAGGTGATTTTATTCTAGGGGGAAATGCCGGGTTTGTTCTGTCAGCTTGTAGCGATGTTGTGTTTTGTGTCAATACCTTGCGTTTCACGGATGTAGTGCAGTTGTGGGGGAGAAAATGTTACGAAGTTTTTGGTTCAGGGAAATGACATGATGGTTATCAGAGTTTAATGATGACTTTGCTGGTTTCTTTTCTCTTAGTTGCAGATAAATATACCACCAGGGGGCGCCAGTACACACACTTTGTTTTCCTAGTGGCGATTTACTCGTCCGTCATTCAACTCTTGAGGATGACGTGTATATAACTGCCATCACTAGATATTTATGAAAAGAGGTTAAGTCGTTACTAAGGCTGGTCTGATTTTAATGAATGCACACTATTTAAGCTAATTACCATGCAACCCTAGCGACACCCTGGTATACATACACTGTGTTTCATAATATTAAAACTAGCTGCTGAGGACCATGACTGTTCCCTCTCACTGCTGAATAGATGTGCTTCTCAGCTCCCTGTATTCCTTCGTTTCAGGCTGGGGGGGACAGTTTCTGCCTACAAAATAGTGCCAGATGAGATCGACGAAATCAAGGTAAAAGGTCGCCCTGCCCTCTCTGCTGTGCCTGCCTTCCTTTCTCGCTGGCCCTTCAACTGGAGGGGGGGCTGGAGTTCATGGCTCACCCCCCCCCCCCACACATTTTTTTTCGCTTTCTAGGAGACTCTGATGGACTGGTGTGATGAGAAGGAGCTCAACCTCATCCTGACCACCGGGGGCACAGGGTTTGCCCCCCGTGACGTCACCCCAGAGGTAAAAACAAAACAAATTGTGAGCAGGTGCCTCCGTAGGTTCTGTAACTGCCTCTTGGTATTCAAGCCATTATGTATCAAACTCTGGTACCAAAAAACGAGCCGTGGTGGACTTTAGCACCTGGGCCTCCTCTAACGCCATGAGACGGAGTGTCTCAGCCCCGGTTTTGGCTTCAGATCTGAGAAACCTCGTGCCATCAGCCCAGTGGAGCCGGTCTATAAGCTCAAACTCCTCGTGAGCTGACACGCACATCGCTCAGCGCAGTCTCGCATCACGGCCACTGATTGCTATGCAGCGTAATTAAGTTTCCAGGCCCCAGGGGAAATAATGGACCAAGCCCGGAGCGGCTCTCCAGCCAGCCGCTGTTCCGTGCCCCGGTTCTGTGTCAGAGCCCGACAGGGGAGCTGGATCACTCTGCATGCCAGCGCTCGGGAAAGGCCTGACACCCTTATGGAGATCATTCCTGCTGTCGCAGCAAATAGCGCGCTGTGATGTAAACGTATTTGACCGCGAATAGTGCATGCCTTTTGGTTAAAGGAGATTTGATATAATTATCGAAGTACAATGGTTCTTTTTTATTTCCTTTCTTTCAGTTAGTTCTCAGTAACAGTCCTGTAATTGGTTGTTTTTCCTTCATTAAGCTGCACATTGACCTTGCGATTAGCTTCCGTAGAGATGCACAGGCGGCCCGGGGCAGTAGGAGGCCACAGCGTGCCCTGCTGTGGCTCATGGTGTGGTAGATATGCAGAGCCTGAGTGAGCTGGTGGTCTCCAAGGAAGTCAGATAGTCTCAAGGTTCCCAGGGGCCCAGTTAAGGATTGGGGTGTATTTAGCTCAGGCCGGCCACTTCTTTGAAGAACATCCCACAGTACTGATGTTCTGGATCTCTGAGATTAGCCACTGAGTGGCGCTGTCCCAACAGAGACTGATGGACTTATCATCCCCATCATGAACAGGGCAGCTGTTCTTGGTCCCATCTTGGTGGTGGCAGTTCTGGAACTTCACTTCCAGTCATTTCTTCTTGCTTGGTTATCCATCCAGTGGTCTCATGGTCCTCCTGTAGCCACACATTCTGGGGGGGGGGTCACTGTTTTGTACATTTTTATTCTGAAGACCTTGAGCTGGCCCCATCCCCCCATCTGCCCACAGGCCACTAAGGAGGTCATTGAGCGGGAGGCACCAGGAATGGCCCTGGCCATGCTCATGGGGTCCCTCAACGTCACACCACTGGGCATGCTGTCCAGGTGAGAGCCGCGGGGCAGCTGGACCAACGGGGCGGGCGGGGGTCAGCCCTGAGGGGTGACTGACTGAGGGCCTGCCCCTGTGCTCGTACAGGCCTGTGTGCGGGATCAGGGGGAAGACCCTCATCATCAACCTGCCTGGCAGTAAGAAGGGCTCGCAGGTAAGAGGACAGAGCAAGTGCATGTGCCTGTGTGCCTATGTGTGTGTGTGTCTGTGTGTGCCTGTGTGTGTGTGCGTGTGTGTGTGTGTGCCTGTGTGTGCCTGTGTGTGTGTGTGTGTGTGTGTGTGAGAGAGAGAGCTTTCCCCTCCTCTGAGATGTTTCATCAACCTCCTGCTCCACTAACCAGGCTGGTTACCTCCCAGCCATCAGACCGCTGCTCTGAAGGAGCCTTAACTACACATAAAGACCAGCAGTATTAAAACGCAGCCTCATGCCACCATGAATCCTCCCCGCACCTCCTCCCTGCGCCTCCTTAACTGGGAGGAATTGGCAGGCCACCCAACTCCCGTCGTCTCCGGGACGAGGGCCGAAAATGAGCGTGCATTTCCAGGCCTCACTGTTAATTTGAGAGTCCAACCCTCGAGTGGAGCTAGCAGGATCTGGGGAGCGGATGGGCGGGCAGGAGTGCGCCGTGCTGTGGCTGTTAGCGTGATTAGGGCGTCGCCCCTCCCGTCGCGTCCACAAGGGGAGCAGGAGGGACAATCTGTTTATCAGGAAGGGGCCCGTGCTGTGCCTTATGGAGCACACAGACGCCAATTAAAATGTTCTGGCTAGATCTCCTCTCTTCAGTTTAACAGGAGGCCAGGCCCGCTGTGACTGGGAACAGATATCACTATGATACTCGTACTAAATGGGAGCCCATGATCCCGGTTTGAGTGTTATTTTTTCCCCGTTTAGGGCTGTATCGTCTTTTTTCCCCGGGTAGCATGTAGTTCAGGCCTCAGTATAGTGTTGTGATTTTGTGCTCAAAAATAAATCCAAAGGAATATACTTCGAAGCAAAGTTTGAAATTTTAACACCTGACTGTTTTTGAACCCAATTTAAGGTACGATTCATTAAGTACTGCTGCAATAAACTGTAGCTCAATTCTATGGAAGTAGCACCGGTTTCCTGTGACAGTGGAGGGTCGGGCCCTGACCTAGCGTCACCCTGAGCTGGAGAGCGACGGACTGCCCCCCCCACCTCCCATTGCCCCCTGGTGACAGGGAGGGAGGTGGCAGGCCAGGATGTTGCCCCTCAACCTCACCACGCTAACGAGGGCTGACACTGTCAGGGGGGCCCTGTGTCCTCCACACTCTCTGAGGAATCAGTGCAGCACCTGCAGAAGCTGTCGTCATGGACACAGGGAGGGGGCAGGCTCAGACATGCTTTTATGTAGCCAGTGAAGACTCTGTGGTAGCTGGAGTGATGGACAAGACCTTCAGCCAATCAGGGCTCGGTGTGCTAGTTAGGGACTGCCCTCTGAGGTAATGGGTGGCTCTGAGGGGTATGTGAGCCAGTGTGATTTGTTGCCTTATACCCCACCCCCCACCCTCCCCAGGAATGTTTCCAGTTCATCCTACCCGCGCTGCCCCACGCCATCGACCTTCTGCGGGACGCCGTGGTCAAGGTGAAGGAGGTGCAGGATGAGCTGGAGGACCTGCCCTCACCTCCTCCGCCCCTGTCTCCGCTGCCCGCCTCCGGCCTGCACAAGCAGACCGAGGACAAGGGCGTCCAGTGCGAGGAGGAGGACGAGGACAAGAAGGACAGCGGCGTGGCCTCGACCGAAGACAGCTCCTCCTCCCACATCACCGCCGCCGCCATCGCTGCCAAGGTAACAGCGATGTAGGGACACGCCACACTGCATGACAACTAACTGTGAAGGAATCGTGCCCAAAAGCATGCAAATGACAGTTTGTCCGGGTGTGTACCATGTGGTCACCAGAGTGCCTGAGTATGAGTGGAACCCCTCCATGTTCATCTTAACATCTCCTCACCTGTCTGTAGCTGTGGGCAGCCACTGGTTATGATGGGCAGTGACAACTGACTCGGACTGTAGGGCTGCTCGTAACTGCGGCTGACTGTCGATGACTGTAAATGACCATTCCTGACTGACCGTTACTGTCGCTGATTGAGTGGTCGTTAATAAGTGGCTACTAATTGAGTGATTGTTACTATATGAGTGACTGTTACTTACTGTTATTGACTGAGGGACAATTAGTAACCATTACTGACCCTCAGTGACCATTACAGATGATTAAGTGACCGTTAGTGACCGTTACTGACTGAGTGACCGTTACTGACTGAGTGACCGTTACTGACTGAGTGACCATTACTGACTGAGTGACCGTTACTGACTGAGTGACCGTTACTGACTGAGTGACTGTTACTGACTGAGTGACCGTTACTGACTGAGTGACTGTTACTGACAATAACCAATTGAGTGACTGTTATTGACTGTTACTGACTGTTACTGATTGTTACTGACAGTTACTCATTGATTGATTGTTACTGACTGCTACTGACTGAGGGACTGAGCGTTAGTGACCGTGCTCCCCCATGTCCCCTATCAGTGTGCCAGCTCCCTAACTCCCTGTTGTCATGTCAGAAGGTGTCCGCTGTCCATCCATGGCCTCACCTTCCATGATTGCACTTGCGGTGCTGGAGACCTGCTGGTAAGACTCTCAGGCCCCCCTGAAACAGGGCTCACCCTCTTCCTGCCCTCCTAGTGCCTCATATGGAGTAGCCCTGTGCCCTCTGCCCCCCCCCACCCCGCCCACTTCATGCTGTCCCCTCCCTGGTCCCCACAGTTCCCCTCCCCCTTGGCTGCTACGCTGCCGGCCACCCATCCGGCTGTCACGGTCCCTCTGGCCCCACTTGGCCGCAATCACTGGTGACTGTGGTGCCCGTCTGCCGGGACTCTGCAGGGGCTCACCCCCCCACCCCGCCCTCCTGTAAACTGCAATATGTAATATGTAGGGTGGATCCAGCCAATCAGCACTCTCCGCCAGCCACACCCTCATAGCCCGCCCACACACTCCTCATTGCTTTTACCCTGTCACGCCCCTCTCCCTCTTTCTACCTCTCATTCACTCACTTCCACCCTACCTCTCTCTCTCCTTTTCTTGCTTCGTCATTCCCTTACTGTCTGTCACCTGCTGTCATTTCCCTCATGGGATGAGATGCTTCCACAGGAAAAGCCATGTTTCCAGAAGCATCACCTGACCCCTCCTTTCGGGGCTCACGCTTTTCGTCACTTTTGCTGTATTCTGACCACTGGGTAATTCCCTGACTGATATCTCTCTCTCTCTCTCTCTCTCTCTCTCTCTCTCTTTTGCCCCCCTGCCCCCGGCCTATGGGACAGATTCCGGACTCCATCATCTCGCGGGGTGTCCAGGTGCTTCCACGAGACACAGCTTCTCTCAGCACCACCCCCTCCGAATCACCCCGCGCTCAGGCCACCTCTCGCCTCTCCACCGCCTCCTGCCCCACGCCTAAAGTAAGCGCCCCCACTGGCCGCCGTCCTGTTCCCCCCCCCCCCCCCCCCCTCTGCCCCCCCCCCCCCCCTTTCCCCCGGTTGGGGGGGGTTTT